>JAOUQU010431032.1:0-10181 GCA_028566735.1 Ammoglanis amapaensis | reverse complement strand
TACGAGCAGCAACCGGTAGCCAGTGTAGTTCAGTAAGCAGTGGTGTGACATGAGCCCGTTTTGGATGGTTGAAGACCTACATGTTCATGTTCATACGTGTTAAAAAATTAAGATTCAGATTTGAATCTTACAGACTTAAAATCTTAAAAGATTTGCGTTCGTGGTTTTTAGCCAGAATCGAATGTATGTTGGGTAACGAGGTTTTTATATCTTTCAGCTGACTTAAAGGCGGTTTTAAAAAAAGGCATTTCTTTTAAATTCTAGCATTTCTTGCGAAATCTCAAATATTTATAGTTCCTTCTGCCACTTGATAGTGTTTGGTTCCCTATTTCTGATCAGAATGTGAAGAAATGACTATCGCTCTGTCAACCATGACATGTTGACAGGATACGTGGTTAAAAATGACTGGTGGCTTTGAATTTGTTATGATCTCTGCTAAATTATTTTACAACTGTCCTCTATTTACCAAGTATTTACCAACAACCCTGAAGAAACAACAGATTGTTCGTCAGTGCACTGTTTAATGAGTTGACTAATATGACTTAGATAAATAAAAAATCAACAACTGTGGCAGGAGTTCACAATTGTGACTAAACACAATGCAGAAGTTGAAGGTTAATGATCTTGTCGACAGCACAACAGTTGGCCAATTGACCACGGGAGGGCTCGAACCAGTGACCTACCGGTCAGTAGAATAGAATCTTAAATCACAAAGCCACTCAAAGAACAAACGAAGCTAAAAGCTTGATGGCAAAATTGGTTTCTATAAACCAATTTGTTTGACTAGATTTTGTTCATTTTTAGATGTTTCTCGGTGATTGTCAGAATTAGACTTTATTAGCCAAGTACGATCGCACACGCCTTTGGTTATACAGACGTCTTATACACACTAATCCTCTCTCACACACACATTCCCACTTTCATATAAGAAAACATTTGCATGTGTGATTCACATTGTATATTAAAAATAACACAGCGTAAAAGTTCAGGGCCTCCGAATCCTTAAATAAATGTAAAAACAAATGTATTTCAGTGTGCACGAATGTTCATGAGTGAAATGGTTTGTAGGGTAAAAAAAAACCTCTTCTGTTGCCGGGTTGCCTGGCTGTTCGAGCTTTTATGCTTCTGAATCACCTACCTGATGGAAGGTACTGAAATGAAAAACTGATGATGACCAGGGTGCGACGGGTCAGTGATGAGTACACGATCAAACATACTCAGGTAACTTAAAGTTGGAATAGAACAAAAGATTTTGGAAGTAATTTCAGTGCTTTCGTTTGAAATATGAAAACTACATAAAGACATGTGAGACGGTGCTCTCTAATGTTCTTCCTAAAAACGTATGTGTAGTTTCTGAAAGATTATAAAATCTAAATTAGAAAACGATTACGAAAGTCTTCCTCTGGTTACATAACACTATTCAACAACAAGGTGAAAGGTTAAGCCATGTTTCATGGTCTCATTTCACGGGCGCTCTTCCAGCCATGCACAACAGAAGATATGCCTGTGTGTACGTGTGTTACGTACGTGGGGGTGGGGGTGGGGAAGGGCGAGGGTGCGAACCTGTTGGCCTTAAACAGCACGTCAACAGATGTGACTGACGGGCCACGTGCAGCAAAGTTAACCGGTGGCCTTAACGCCGGATAGATTCATTTCACTGTTCCTGGAAAGCTTATGAACGTTAAATTAAAGGTCTAAACACCGAAGGACCAGCAAGCATGTTCTTATTGTTGTTATTTTTCATTTTCCATTAAAATGTGAGTGTGTGTATGTGTGTGTGACTGACGACCTGTTCAGCTGTTTAGTGTATTCACCCAGAGTGTGTCCCACCATGACCCTAAACAGGATTAAGCGCTGGTGAAACCTGATACTGGATGGATATTAATCATAAATATAATCATATCAAAATGATCCAGTTTTAATGATCAGTACGAATCTTTAATTTAAAAACTCATGCAAAAAAACCTATTAACAGGCACTGAGACAGAATTGAACCCACACACAAAAGTAAAATCAGCATTTGTATATAGCGAGCATCACCTGATTAAAGGCTCTGATTTAATACGTATTAGCTGTAAGTAAATTTGCCGTGTGCAACAACAGGAGATGAATCATTTCTCTATGCAGAGACAATGTAAATGTGAACAAATTATCTGACTAAAGTCTCTAAATAGAGTCCGAATCTACTGGAACAATAATGACGCACCAATTAACTAAGGTGATGATTAAACACTGCATGATTCATCCATGTAGTCGCTTCGTTGATGGAAACGAAACAACCAGAATAGCATAAGTTTCATCCCATGTGCTTAAACAAGTTCACACTCGAACGCTCTATGGTCAGTATTTACTCAGTCCTTTTAAACTGGTGCAAAACATTCCACTACTATACACAGAATGCTTCTTGTTTCTGCAACTTTACTAAATATCACATCTGGAACATCTGCAAACTAGTTTATGTTTAGTTTGTGTCCACTTAGAAGTCCACGAAGGGCTTGCTGAGGACTTTATGAAAACAATATGTTAGCAATGAAAAATAAACAGTAAAGCATGTGTTGAAAGGACATTTGTAAAGACACAAAATTGAGAAGAATTGAGAAGGATCACGACCCGTCATTATATAAAATGTAAATGAAATTGCTCAGTTGTGTAATTTTTTAGCTTCTTGTACCAATGAAAAGTTTCATATGTAATAAGAAAACCTTTCCAAAAAGATTTGTCCTTTGGGAGTACTTTTCAGCCCGACCTGGCACTATGTAAAACAATTCCCCATTCCTTAACCACCAAATATAACCTGTTAAACCAGAGTTCAGTCGATACAGAAATATAATTTCCTTCTATTAGACATCCTGGATGTAAGTATTAATGAAACGGGAAAAGTCCGGGAACGTGAAGCGTGTTTAGAAATAGACGCCGAAAGCTGAATGTGAAATCATGTTTGAAGGAAATTCAAAAAACATGCAAAACAAAGTCAAGGGTTGCGATGGGTTCACCGCTGTTCACTCCGTCACCTCAATGAACCACAGTGAGCTAAAAATCCACCGATGGATAAATGACTTACAGTACGGTTTGCCTGGAGTGGTCACAATACAAAAAAGTGAAGAAATGAGAAAAGATGCTGGACAAAGATGACGTCCGTCACTGATGACCAAAACAGGACTGAGATCTTAACCGAGTCTGATTTAGTCTTACCAACCCAAATAGATGAATAACATTCTATCTAATCTAATCTAATCAGTCACACACATGAGCTCCCAAAAGAATGGGAACAAATTCCTCCAGACATACTTACAATCGATTCGGACTCTTAATGAAAACAGCACACACACATTGCCTAACACACACATTGTTGGTTGTATTGTCCATACAATGGCAATTTTATTTAAATTTTATTTAATTTTATAGTTGTTAAAGCTTCCTACAGGTGATCGTACCATGTATGGCCTCGTTTTGATTTGATTTTGATATGAAGCTTTCTTATAAATGAACACTTTCTGTTATTTGAAATGGCAACGAGCTCACGTTCAGATGATCAAATACTCGTCAGATAAAGTGCGAATAAACAATCGTGTGCGTGCAATTATTGCAATTGTTTAACTTCTGAAGCGAAGTCCGTGCATCTCGAGATGAATGATTCCGGATGAAATCATCAATCTGTCCCAATTTGTGTGTAGAGCTGAACGAATCTCCGGTTGAACGTACAAAGCATTACGAATGGATAAAAGGATCGTGTGAAGGATTTGTGCTACAGCTGTCATTTCAAACCGGGCCGGCAACAAATAAAGCGCTTTTGCGTCATTCCACCTGGTTAGTGGCTCACCCACTTCTCTTCTTCTACATGCTGTTGCTGAGCAACTCATCTTCACCTAGATCATCACACGTGAGGGTAAAGAAACATGGACCGACCGTGGGTTTGGCGTCACTATTTTTAGCCCACCGTGTTTTTCCAAGTTTGTTTTACAGTAGGAGTATAAATCAGAAAGCATTATTTTATAGCGAGTCCTTTACCTCTAGTTACTGGGTTAAATGTGACATTCAAATCAACTTTAAATAAACAACTATGGCCTGCTGGGTAGGGAACTGGGCCTGGGAACGGACGATGATCGATAGGTCATGACCGAAGTGCTTTTGAGCAAGAAACCGAATCACATTGTTCTCATTTACAGGGGATGCATGCCAAATCAATGAATAATGTTAAACTTAATACTTTAAAATACTTAATAAAGTATTAAAATAAAAGATCAGACAAAGATGAAATCTTTCAAAAGCCCTGTGCTGACCGCTGATCCATGAGAGGAAATAAAAGAAGCCACGAATGTGTCGTATTAGCATGCTGAATGCAAATGTAATGGCTTGGTCCTTTGTATTATTGAAACCGATTGGAACTGAGGTTTACGGCGAGCTGAAATCACGGACAGATTACGAGGTGGAACCTGCCTCGAAGGTTTGGGTTTGAATCCCTCATGCTCCTGTCTCGTCTATGGTGGATTCCTGGCACAGACTATTATATATATATATATATATATATAGCACACAATACCTGACTATAACATGACATCATACTGGCATATTGTGATTTACATGATTCATTTACTTTTGATACTGGCTGTAATAAATTGTACTGATAGATCAGTTTAGTTTAGCTCAGATTATTTTAAGTTTAGATTAAACTGGACAGATAGATTAACTAAACTAGTCTCTAAACCGCCTACATTTCACAATGTGGCAATAACTTCCTCATGTAGTTTGTTTTGCAACCGTAAATTTAAATGTAATTGATTATATTTTCATTGTACTTGCTATTATATGTATGAAATTAGTTATTTTATATATTATCTTTACACACACACACACACACACACACACATATATATATATATATATATATTTCACTTTCCTGGCTATATAAGGAATTTGAATCGTGATCTTTTTGTTTTGCAACAATTTCCTATAAAAAAAGAACCGACTGGTCCTCATCCAGGTCCGAGAAATGGAGCAAGAATGAATTATCAGTGATTTATCACTATCAGCAGGTAAAAACTCCCCTCAGACAAATTATAAACGACTTGCAAATTAAATAAAGCTTATTTGCAAACGGTTGCTAAATAATTAGGGCTCTACTGCAAGCTCCATCTCCAGTACTACCTGTTGTCTCCAAGCCAGGAATGTAGTAAAAAGGTTTAGTGTTGGTGTGTGTGTGTTTTTTAACCTGTTTCAGCTCGCTATTAAGTACTGAATCCAGATGAAAAGAAAACATCTACATGTCAGAATGACTTTTTTTCTAAATTTTTTTTTTAATATTGATATTCGTGTCAAGTTGACATTCCTGCTGAATAATGTGACATAATGTGACATCTGTGTTGCCAAGTAAGTGTTAAATCACTTTTAGTGTTGGTATGTATTGCTTTAATGGGTTACTAGGATGAACCATCATTGCCAATGCCATCTTTAAATAGCAGAACCCGTCACCCAGACATGAACAGAACTGCACTATAAGAGTACACAGATATAAACATGTTTACCCTTATTACTATGTACATATAACATATAATGCAACAGCTCCTAACTGTACTACTAATGTCTATATTTCATTTCTCAAACCGCTAGAGCTGCTGTTGAACTTGCATTTCCTAACAATCAAGCATCACCGCGGTCACAAACGTTCTCAGAATGTAGTTATAAACTTTGTTCTTTTAAAACTGTGGGTCATCTGTTACCAGTCCGAGTCTGATCTAACCAGTAAACAATAAAACACAACTATATTACAAGCTCAGATCCATGTCAGCGGTTTTACCGCCGTGCAGTCGTAAAACCATGTCGCTTCATCGTACAAAATCCTTTGTGCTCAGCTTGTGTGTTCAGTTGTGTTGTTATCAGATGTCGCACTGCCGTTGTGAGCATCTCTGCCAGAACAGACCAGTTGTCCCACTGAACGTTTATGAGAATTTGCATGCTTAATGTCGATTAATTTGAATCTGTTTCTCTGGCAAATGTAATTCTATCAAAGGTTTGTGTTGCAACACATTTTTGAATACAAAACAAACAACAACAACAACAAACTCCAGTGATCTGTAGAACTTTGACATGGTAAACAAGACCTGACAAGCAAGCTTGTTGTTTGAATTGTATTAATTTGGTTAATTTTTGGCTATAGTCGATTGTGATCCACGTTATTGATTTGCCTTGATGTACCTCCCTACACTTATATATCTTGTGTCATTGTACTGTACACTACAGCGATCTGCTTTGTTTACTTTGTTTACTATTTACAATCCTAAAAGCATCCCGACGATGCAGGTAAAAAACAGAGAGAGAGAGAGAGAGAGAGAGAGTACTTTATTCATCCCCAATGGGAAATTTCTTTGTTGTAGCAGCAAATACACATGTACACAATGTAAATACAATACATACACACGCACACACACATATATTACACCTACACATACATATATACACATCTATACATACTCGTACATACATATACATACATACACACACGTAGAAGAAATAAGCTGCTAGAGGTAATAACAGGTTGCAGAATATTCTGTAAACATTTATGTAAACGTATGAATTGTGTTGCAATGGAGGTCAAAGAGGGAAAAAATATTGTTAGGAATAAAGAGTTTGAAATGAAAACAATCATTACAATCAACACGGTTTCATTTATAAAAGTACGCCATTAAAAAAAAAGCACTTTATTGTTAGTACTTGCTCATTTGTGTTTATGACTGATATATCGCAGGCCGGACAGGTATGCGCCAAGGGCCGTATGTGACCCGCGGGCTGTAAAATGCCCATGTCTGCATATTAAACTGGCCCTTAAGTAACCAGAATGATGGCAGAACCCATATTAGCTATTTTTTACTTACACAACAGATTCGGATGATAAAGTCGCTGCCTAGATTCGAATCGTTCTGACTGTTGGCAGATGAGAAAGTCCGAAAAAATGTAAAAATGTCACAGCAGAGTGTAACATGAAGCTCCGATCTATCAGTATAAATAAATGTCCTACGCTTAGATTTCATGTCCACGTGTAATAAAGACACCCGACATCTCGTCCGGAAAGCTTTTTTGTTGCACACACAGAAACGGCTTTATGACAGTATGTGCTGACTCCGCAGGTTCAGAACTTTTATACAATCTGTACGTTGACCTCGGTCGGTTGTTGAGGGTTGCTGAGGTCAGCGTGCCGTGTTGTGACACGTTCAGAAGATCTGCCTGATGTCTGATATCTGAGCTCCCTGACAGGCTTTCGCTGAAGCGTACAGTGAACTCTAGGAACACAACACACTCCGGGTGAATGCTCCGGGTTCACTCCCACTGTCCAAAGACATGAAGATTCGGAAATTGTTCTGTGTGTGTGTGTGTGTGTGTCCCATCGTGACTCTACATAGGATTAAGCAGCAATAAAACAAGATGGTGGTGCTTAACAAGATGCTCCGTTTAGACAGAAACAAATGAAATGTAATTTATTTAATACAATTTAATTAATAAGACTTAATTTATAAATAGATGTTCCTCCAAAAGTCTGTTGTCCAAAAAGAGTTCAGTGATTGCTTACTCTCTCATGTGATGCCCAATGCAATGGATGCAGGTTCTGAAAGGGTTAATTCACTGCTAACAGACACACACACACACACACCTTTGACAATCACATGGCTGTAGTTATTCAACAGTGTGGCAAACATACCCCACCTACCATATAGCATATTTACACACACACACACACACACACAGTATTGTAGAAATTGACTGCACATGTTTCTAGGGAGTGTTATGAAAGCTTCTATATTTAGACACAGACTGAGGCCCAGAATAGTGTGTGTGTGTGTGTGTGTGTGTGTGTGTGTGAATGAGGTGGGGGTGGCGGGCCAATTATCAGACCAACATCCAGGAATGTTCACATGAACTCACACTCAGTTTCTTCGAATCTCCTGTATTACCAAAGTCACTAATACATCGGTGTGTTAGAACGGATGTGACATCATAATACTTGTGTGGTTCTTGGAGGGCGTTTATCAGTCCGCAGTGGTCAGTAAGTGTCAAAAGATTGTTGGTCTGTGTGGTCCATTCTAACAGACGTGAAACTGGAGCGTAAAGTGCTGAAGAACTTAACACCGATGGTGATAAGAAGGTGTCAGAAGATACAGCGCAGTACAGGACGGTGGTCATAATGTTACGCCTGATCGCTGTACGTTATATGTATGACGAAAGTTTTTATTTTTCCATTCCCTGGAAACAATTAACACTAAACGCTTCACGGTGGGTCCGTCTGGTTTTTAGGTTTTTCATAAATCATGTGACAGTGTAATTCCAGCCTTAACAGGTCATAACGCACCACCGCAAACACTAGAGAAAACAAACACAGTGTGTGTATCAGACGAACAAGCGTCACTCGTGAGTCAGCGTACACTCCGGAGTCTGGAATGCATCTTAAGCCCACAGGAACAGATGAGGAGGACATTAAACCCGTAAGTGCATGGCACAAGGTTTTTTTTTATATTTATCAGTTGCAGCTGGGGGTCATTTATACCATAAAAGGTTCGACAGTGTCTAAAGAAATGAGGAAGTCACAAGCATTACACTCAAAAGTCATGACATTGCTTAACACCGGGCGGGCAACCATAACAAGTATGTAGGCAACACAAAAACAACAATAAAGGTACGTTTATTTTAAATAGGATGCAAAAATGCAAGCGTGCAGTAAGACACAAAGACACAATATTCACATCCTGAAAATACACATAATGCAAGTAACAGCAGGGTTTTACGACATTCGTAACCTCTCAAGTTCGAAAATTGGGTGCTATGCTAGCCACTAAGATAAATAGGGAGGCTTGTGCCAGGTAGGTACAGTAGCGGTCGAAGTATGGATGCACTTTCTCATTCTTTTTTTTTTTATTTTCACAATCGCATGTTAATACTGAAGACGGCTGAACGACACAGTAAACCCAAAGTTGATTCATTTTCAGCGTTTGCTTTGATGACAGCTTTGCATTTAGCAGGCTGGCGTTCTCTCAATCGGATTCTCCGGGTCGTCTTTCTGCGATTTCCCAGGATTCCACAATATTCGTTGACTGCTTTGTCAGTCCAACTTAAAGCTGATTGTGAAGTCCAGGTCACGTGAGCCAGCACGCCATCACTATCTTTCTTGGTCAGGTGGACTTTATATAACTTACAGATAGTGTGTAGAATGTAAAGAGAAATTAAATAATGTAATAAATTAAAATAAATGAAATAAAACATCCCTGGACATCCTAATAAAACACGTATTTTACATCTTCATTCTATTCTGCCATTACTACATCTACTAGAATCCTTTTCCCACACGTGTGTCATGTCATCACCTTTAGGGTTTTTAACAAGATAAAAGTATTTATTTATTTATAAACATATTTATTTGTGTAACAGATGCAACAAAACTTTTATATATGAAGACAAAAGAAAAAAAAAGGAAGAAATAAACTCTTAAACCCTGGACGCGCGTGGTATTAATGTGCCTCTCTATTCCAGGAAGGAATGTGAACTATTAGGTCAGCGGAGGCGCAATGCAGTGGCCATGCCAAATACACACACACACACACACACACACACGCGCACACAAACACACACACTGCACCTCTGTGTGGGGCATCTGGGAGACGCTCTCACACTATTATTTTAACAGCCTAAACTATACAGTTGGTTAAAGGTCTCTTACACAACACAGCCGGGAACCTCGCTGCATGTGTGTGTGTGAGTGTGTGTGTGTTTGTACGGTGATGAGTTGATCTGGCACAGGCGTGATCAAATGTGTGTGAACGTACAGAAGCAGAAATGTAACCGCTGGCTAATGATTGTGAGGAAATGATGGCGGAGAAGAGCAGAAGGTCTTCTGAGAATTACTGGTGTGAGACGTTGAGTAATATACGAAGTCGAATACTATTTAAGAGATGTGTATCGTTGTCATTATTGTAACGACAGGAAGGAGTTTGTGTTAACAAACCTTTTCCTTACATATGAGCGGGTTCCTCGGCAGCAGACAGAACGATTCGATTCAACGTTATTCGTTCGTTTGAACGTTATGATGCTAACTAGGTCTGTCCACAACCAAGGATTTTGTTGGTGGTCGTCATTTACTCCAACTAATCGACTAATAGTCGACTAAAAATACCATTTAGACCGGGATACATATTAGTGAA
>JAOUQU010431031.1:0-20438 GCA_028566735.1 Ammoglanis amapaensis | reverse complement strand
ACATATACAGATGTTCAGTACAATGAAATGTTTCTCTTTGCATATCCCAACTTGTCTGGAAGTTTGGGGTCAGAGCGCAGAGTCAGCCACAGTACGGCGCCCCTGGAGCAGACAGGGTTAAGGGTCTCAGCAGTGTAGCGGAGTGTTGCAGAGCCTGGATTTGAACCACCAACCTTTGGGTTCCCAGCCCAACGCTCTACTCACTAGGCTACACTGTCCCCCCTTCATCTGCGTCTCGGATTAATACAGAATTATACAATTCATTTGTATCATTTAATTAAATTTAATGTCCTGCTAGTCAACAGTAGCTAGTCAAAAGTATAAATCAGCCTTTAGAGTTTGTTAGTTGCATGTTGGTAAATAGCTATCTAAGAAGCAGTGTTTGGTCACCATCATGCATCATTCATGTTTTGACTATAATCTCCAGCCCTGAGTAAAAGCTGAGCAGTCGGTCACTAAAATCGAAGTCAGCTAGTGTAAATGTTCTAGAGAATAAGTTTAGGTGCATCCGCTGAGCATTCAAGCTACGTTACTCTGATATTAAATCTATATTTTCCAGCTCGGCCTGAGAGAATACATCTTCATGGTTGTGGTCTAGCCAATACCTGAAGAGATTTGTCATATTATAGCTGTCGTTTATCTTTCCTCTTCATCTGCCTTTATATGTATGACGAATATAAAATACTCCATATTTAAAAAAGCATTCCTAATCGTCTGGGTGAACATCTAAACACTAATCAGCCCGATCTAAATTCATTTTATGCTCTCAAGATACGAAGCTCCTGTCTTTGCCGTCACTCAGCAGCTAGAGTAGATTGTTACAGTGTGACCATGTGTAATGCCGCAGGCGTGCAGCACGATTGCTGATATAGATCAGCGGTAATAATGTGCTATTCGCATGCTATGTGGTAACCAATACATCTTGTTGCATCATCGCACAAATAGCACGGAGAAAATAAGCCTGTTTTCCCTGGTCTAGACCTTTATGTGATGTAACTAAATTTAGGAGGGTGTTAATTATCCCTGGCTTTTCTGGCCTGAAGGAACATTAGCACGGTTCACAGATGAAGCCCTACATATGCACACGTTGACCTACAAGCAGACACGTTACGAACGACGAAGACTCGAAAAGCCGGAAGGATAGAAGAAAGAACAGACACATATAGTGTGTCCTTACCTTCACAAACAGGACAGCACTCCCCAGGTACAGTCACTGGGTTAAGGCAGCTATGACCGCAGGCAGCCGCTACACAGCGGGCCTCTCCGCTTACACACTGACAGAAGGTACAGTCGTCCTCTCGCCAGTGATCCCCGTGAGCCAGAATCTGACCATTCACGTAGCAGCCGGCGAAATTCAATGCAGGGAAGATAGGATCTGCAAAGAGTAAGAGGACATTTAAAAATGTCACGCTAACCGGTTACATACCGTCGAACAAGCAGAGGAATGTGAGGTTGGGCGTGAATCTTTAGTAGTGCACATAAAAATAGCTTTATGTCACCCTGCCATTGCATAATAATAGGTTACAGGGGTGAATGGAATAAATCTACATCATCCATAAGTTTGGCTCTGTCCCAAACCACATGCAACTTCCTGAAATCAGTGCAATTCTAATTGTGCCGTTAGTTTGCAACCATAAGGCCTACACATTTCTGTCACTTCCCTATCCCAACATAGTACGTTTTCTTATTTATTTATTTATTTACAGCTTGACATTTAGAGATGAATAGCCTCGATTTGGATGTAAACTACATTAGCATAAAGAGGGTTGGTAGTGTACAGCTATGAGCAGATCCTTAAGCAGCAGCAGATAAAATAAAAAGTATCCAGACAAACAAAGCTACGAACCTTAATGTCGAGTGTCAATACCAGCACATAGCCAGTACTCGGGTTAATTAGCCTAACCTGTTAATTAAGGTAAACAGCTTAGCAGAAATGTTTTTCTATTAATGTAAATACAGGAATGCATTGTTAAAGGATTTTAGAATTTAAAACTCTTTTCAACCTTGTGCTTTTTACACACACATAATTTATTCCTCTGCATTTAACCCAATCCGTGCTGTGAAATATTTATAAACAGTAGTACACCTGCCCGGCGCAGTGAGCAGTTAGGGTTTAGGTGCCTTGCTCGAGGACACTTCAGTTGTTTCCAGTGGACTCGAGTCGGCAACCTTCCGATCACAAGTCCGGCTCTCTAACCCCCAAACGGTGACATAAATGTCCACATTTCTACCACCAATTCTACTTGATAAAGTGCACACGTACAATTAATCGGGATATAGCTCATTAATTACACCCTACCCACGATGCAATACGATTTACGATTAGTCCCATAAATAGGACTGAGCTGTGGTAAAACATGATTGATGGATGGTTTAAATGTCAAGGGCTTCCTCAACAACAAACGAGTGAAATGAGTTGAAAACAAGTGCAATGCAGTTATGTGAAAGTCGACTTAATCTAAATGATTGACTCACAGCTAATTATGCCGCTTAGTGAACTATAGAAAAAGATAAATGACATTATTTAATTAAAGTGCATATACCCCTTTATTGGAAAAACTAAAAATAGGTACGATAACAAGCTTATGAAATCAATATAAGATGCTGACGAGAATGAGCTTATCAGGTTGTCTCGGATTTTTTGATTTTGCTAGACACAAGCAACAGTGCAAAACTGTTGTTTCTGAAAGACACTCAGCATGACCTCTGTTTGTATGCATTTAAAACATGCATGCTGTTTAAGTTTCAGCGAAGAACCAGCGTATAACCATGTGAGTTTGACCACTGCCATACATGGAAACATAAAAGCTACGCACGGTCACTTACTGATTTCATACTGAACTTGTATTGATGTCAGGTTCACCAAGATTTTCATTAAAATGATTATCATTTTTATTCTTATAGAAACAAGTACCTTTGTTAAGTGCTAGCGTCAGAGCAAAAGGCCTGTCCGCATTTCTGAAACTGTAATCCGATTGTTGGGCAGTAAGGCTTAGTGGATAAGGAATAAGTTGCCACTGTTTAACCCCTACACCGCTCAAAATGGTGTTCCGTTGTAATTGTAAGCCACTTTGAATAAAGGCGTCTGCTGAATGCTGAAAACGGAAAAGAACATTCACCTCAGCCGGTTGCTCGCTTGTAAATTACGCTGCAATAAAATTCCAGCTAACTTGGTTCTAAATGTACTGGCAACTGTGTTAATTAAGCACAGTGTTATAAAAGCATTAGAAAAGTCATTTCCACTTGAAAACGTCTCATACGATGAATGCTATCAACTAAAGCTATGGAGGTAATAGCGGAGAGTAATATGCTGTAAAGAAGGTGCACCCAAGAGAGGCCCGAAGTCATCGGGCGAGATGATGAGGCTTCCAGCCAAACGAATACAGCTCGTCTCCAGAATAAAACAACATGCAGTTCCCTGAACTGATTATCCCAGTATGCTAGTTTAATTGGCAGAATAAAATTATGTAAAGAATTGATCATGTTCCGTTACGAAGGTGAGCTAACCGGTCCTCCCTGATGCTCAATAATGTATTACATAATGCATCTAATTTTTATTTAAAGAAAATCCTGTAATTGATTTAATTGTGTTACCGGTTTGTTCCAGCGCTGGAAGCGATTATTAGCAGTCTTGCTTGGAAAAAATCATCATCTAAATCAATTTGAACCAGACAATAAATAGAATATGCAAAAACAAAAAAAGCCCCTGGGTCAGAATCCTCATTATAATGCTGTGAATGTAGGTGCGTGTATTTTACTGTTGATAAGTGAGCCCCGCTCACAATGAATAAATCTGATGTGTTCATCTTCTTCCTGGTTAAAAATAAACAAATTATTTATTTATTTACTGTTTCTTTTAGATGTTTAGTATATAATTGCATGCCAGTCGATCAAATTCTCCACCGCCTATTATTTATGTAGCTAGTAGATCAGGGCTGGTGTTGGTAATAACATGTTTCAGGTAGGGGTGGCTTTACTTTGATCGTTCTCTACTCGGGCGGTGTGTGCTCTCACACTGCAGACAAGGAATGGAATGAAATAATAAAGCTCAACAGTCGATGTTCTCTGCACACTGTTTAGGGTTCCGATAACTCTTTTGCGTTCAGGAATCACCACCCACAAAGAAAGAACGCGGGCTGGCCGGACTAGGGTTTAAATCCAAGACCTTCTTGTTGTGAGCTGACGGAGCAACCATAGTCACCATCCTCCTTTTTCGAACTCTTATAAAGAAAAAAAAATGATTTACCCATGAGACAACGGAGGGTATGTGTGCAGACAGCCAATTGCACATCTCTTGCCCCTCCCTTAGCTCATGCAACCTGACTTATTTATCTACATGCTGCTAGAATATAAAGTAGGATGCTGGTATAATATGTGACTTGACCTGGTATATAGTCATGTCACTGGTATTGGAAGCTGGCCAATTAGTGTGTAGACTGGTTGCTCAATAGGTTATAGACCTGGTAGAACAAAAAGAATGATATAGATTGTTGGTAATGGCAGTGCCTCATTTTATTTTAAATGACAGAGCTTCAAATTATTTTGCTCCCACTGTCATTTCAGCTTCACCTTTTGCTGATTTGACCATCTCGAGTACTTATTTAAACAACCTGAATATCTGTAGCTTTTCCTGTATTGTTACTATATAGAAACTTCAACAGTGAACAACCTGGCAGGGCTGTGGTTTAAACTGGCAACCTTCTGGTTACTGGTCCAGTACTTAAACCAATGCCAATCACTTCCTGTATGTGAAATGTTCGATTATTGTCCGACTGTGCACTGACACACACATTATATGCTCTACACATCGAATTAGTTTGAAGTTTTACACTAATTTCGAACACATCTTTTATTATAATTTGTGAGAATTAAACATTTTTACACTCCCCGTGTCTGCGTGGTTTTACTCCGGGCTCTCCGGTTTCATCCCAGGTAAGGCAAAGTGAAGATACCAAATCTGTAACGGTGTTTGATGTTACTTGTGTAGCGAATGATATGATTTGTGTAATTGTTATCTAAAAGTATAAAGTGTGACGTTTATAAATAAATAAACAAAGTAAAAGAATTTTAAAAGAAGATTTTTTTTAAAAGAACACAACTTTCATAATGATAAGGTGTGAGATTGGTTCATGAAATATTGTTGCTCAGTGTAGGTAAAAAGAAAGTAATATTTAGACTTTATTTATACTTCTATTTAGACGAAGAAATGATACATTGAGTGCTACATTGGTGTTACATTTGGTGAACAGACGGGACGCCAAAGAAGTACGATCATGGTGCAAAGATTATCAGTGAGCAGTTTAATATGAAGTTTGTGTGTGTATGAAAGCTAGATTTTTAAACCTAGATCCTTGAGTAAGTGCTGACTAGGATTTAGTTTTGGGCTAAATGTTCCTAAATCAAACGGATCTGCTTTTTTTTTTATAAAAGGAAATCTAAACAGTTTGGGTGAGACATCACAACCGATCTGCTGACATGTAACTCGGACCTCTAGAGTGTGGGTGACCCCGGTCATATTTACTTATTCACTGCTTCATTAAGTCTTAATTGCGATATTTTCAATGTGACATGTATGCACCATTACATTCGTTCTTAATTACGTTAGCGGATTTTGATGAAGTATGCCTTTAGGCGCAGTGATAGATTTGTGATTGTGGTCACCTTCACAGACAGGACAGCACTCTCCCTCTGGTACATAGTAGCGCTCGCAGTGAAGGATGCCACACTGAGCTGTAAAACATGCCGATACGCCACCGTGGCAGCGACAGAAACGGCAGGCATCCATCCTAAACATGTCACCATCGCGGTACTCCACTCCATTAAATGTGCAGGCCGGCTTGGTCACTACAAAACACAAACACGACAGGATTACACTGCAGTATTTCAGTACCAATGGTGGCAATAGTGCATGTGCATATTAATCAGGAGCAGAGATGAATAATTGTGAAGCACCAGAGTGCTATGGGCACATCTGTGGAGGACCGTGGTTAAATACTTGTGATCCTGTTGGGCGAGAAGATGGTGAAATATGTAACAATATGTACTCCACAATATCAAAACCCTTCAAGGCTTGATGGGTACTGCCGCCAGTGGTCTCACATTAACCACCCCAATCCATGTCCAATTTAATATTTCATACAAGAATCCTACCATAGATGAGAAAAGTGCTGACAGCCATCTTTTACTGTGTTATTTTAATGCTCTTGTTTTTTTAAAATGTCTTTCCATTATTTGATCTTTCCTCTCTGCTTTCTTCTACTCCATTCACAACCAGTCTTTCCCTTAAAATGAGACATGATGCTTTAGTATTTCCACAAATTTAAAAAGAAGAACCAGCTCATATAAATCATCTATTGATTTATTTATGTGAATGTGTTAGGTGAGCAGCCTTAACCATGATGCTCGAGGAACAGTTAGGAGTTCTGTATTTTTCTCGAGGGCACTCCGGTCATGACCTGTTGACTCTCAGAATCAAATCTGCAAACTTTATACACACACAAGCCAAGTTCTTTAACCACCAGGCCACGGCTGCCCTCAAGGACCAAAATTTAGACTTGTTTAATAACAAGTTCGGTTGGTTCTAAATACATGTTTATATGCCTGAATGTTTCCCCCAGCTAGTAAGTTCTACAACTGTCAAGTAGAAGCCACAGAAGGTTTCTGTGTAGCTTACAAAAATAGTTAAAAACAAATTACTCAAACGGAGGCGTATTCTTGAACAAAATTGATGGAACAGTGAACACACACTGAATAATCAACTAATAGATTGTGACTACTGCATTGGGCACTATGTCCTACATCAGGTATCACCAACGTGGTGCCTATTTATTATAATTAATTATGTAATTATTATTATGATTTCACAAGTGTGTATCAAACTGGTCGCCCTTCGCATTAGTTGGTACCCCAAAAGTAGCTCACAGCTTCAAAAAGGTTGGTGACCCCTGTCCTACATCAACACCGCCACCCCCCAAACCCTCCATCCTATTCTCCAACATCACCATTCAGCACCAAGAACTGAAGTCGAGACTGCAGTTCCAATATTGCTGCATACAAGCACAACCCAAGAAGGATGGGGGCCCTGTTGAGTCTGGTCCCTCTCAAGGTTTCTTCCTGTAATTTTCAGGGAGTTTTTCCTTGCCACAGTCGCCCTCGGCTTGCTCAAACGGGGTTTCTGAATCCGTTCGTCGTGTACTTTGTAAAGTTGCTTTGAGACAATATCTATTGTAAAAAGCGCTATATAAATAAAGTTGACTTGACAATCCTTTAGAAACATTTAGTGGTATCTGGCACCGAGGCTTTTGCTGCAGATCCTTCCATGGAATCGACTTTGCAGTTGGTCCAGAACATTCCAGAAATGTTCACGATCTGGTCCTCTTCAATGGCGCTCGCATTCGTTTTGACTGCTTCCAACAGATGATGTTGTAGACAGATAATTAATACTATTCGCTTCATCTGTCGATGGTTTTCATGTTGTTCCTGACTGTTGAATATTCTATCGAATGTCACAGTGCTGCTGCTGATTAGAGTTGCCAAAGAAATCTAGTTTGTCACCCAAAAAATCTTTCTACATTGCTTTCCTTTCAATTAAAAAAAATCATTTTGCTTAACAAAATTCAACGGTGGATTAATAAACAAGATATAAGGACAGATTCAGCCAGTGCCAGACACCACTCAGGTCTCTGGCTTATTTAACATGTGTGAGCCTGTTTAGAAGCTCCATCTGTTCAGACTGGTTTTGAATACACGGCAACACACGAACTTAATACGGACAATCTCAAAAACAAAATCACATTCAAGCACAAAGATCTGAACTAGGCAAGGCAGGTTTGTTTGAATAGCACCTCTAATACATGGTAACAACTCAACATTTTTCTATCCAGGAGGAAAAATCAACGCCAAAACATTCCTGAGATTTAAACCTCGGAAAGGCGGTTCGCAAATACAGTTACAATGAAAAGATCACGAAATTAAAATCAGAGAGATAAAGTGCTTTACACAAAAAACAACTAAAGGACAATATAAATATAGATCTTAAAGATTAAATGGCTTATTTGGGTTAAATCTAGCGCTCACTCAAAGGCGCAAGGAAAAAAAAGTTTTCAACATGGATTTAAACATCACTACATTTGGAGGCACATTTCATCTTTGGACTCGGCTAGCTGACCTGAGTCCATGGATCTAGGAGATCTACAGAGTTTAGGCTCCCTAAACATGTCTGAATAGATTCAGCCCCGAGTACATCTCAGTGATTTATAGACTAGTAGCAGCACGTCAGCCAGAGTTGTTAGTAACAGAGTGGAGTTTGTCTTTTCTGTGTGAAGTTTGCATGTTCTCTGGGTTATCCCAGCCCTGGTTTTTCAGTCCGAAAACATGCACTTGGGTTAACTAGGTAAATGATGTATGTGTGATGAACAGGTGCCCTGTCTAGACAGTTTCTAGGATATGCTCCAGCATAAGCACCCCCTCGCTTCTCAACCCGGTATTGATAATTGAGTGAGTATTAGGTATTGAGTATACTGTGCTTGCTGATAGGAAAGGCTACAGAAATAAAAATGATATAGCAAATGTTTTGTTCAGTAAAGCATTAAGAGAACTAGCTTTCCCCTCCTCTCATATTCATTATCTTTATCATTCAAAAACGTTTTGTTCTTTATGACCATCCTACAACTTAGCAAACAAGTTTGAAGAAAAAAAATCCCTCAGGTGCTCAAAAGTATCTGTTATTGATAATTCTTGCTTTAAATAAACAGAACTGCTAATACAGACGATGCAGATGTTAACGCTGAGGTAAGACAGTTGAAGCAGTCGACACGACCCAAGGCCTACTGCATTCTGTTTGAGCCGGGTTTCAACTGTTAATGCAACATCTAAGATTTATTAATAAAATTATTGATTCCAGACAGAACAACTAACCAACAAATTCCAAGTTACAGTTGCAGATGAACATGGACTATACGGGCCAAATAGCAAAACATCGGCGTGTAAAAAGACAAAGTGACAGCGGTGACTCCAAACCACACGTGAGCAAGAAACGGTGAAGCCAATCGATGAGCTTTGTTACGGTCTACAAGGAAACGGGCTTTAGCTGCCATTTTCAACTTAATCCGTCTCAGTTTTATTATTTTTAGACTGTAAAATATTTAGCGGGTCAAAACTATCTTTTAAAAAAGAACAAAAAAACAACAACGTCCTTGCCAGATTGAAACAAGAACGCTCTAATACCTTTAATGTCAGACTGAAAATTGCATTGTTTGTCAATATCAGTAGTCTGAGAAAACTGGAACAATAGTCACATGTACATGATTGAATTGGTGCACATAATGACGATAGTAGATAGTATTATATTATAAAATATATGCCTCAAAGAGACTTTAAATTGCTGAACACTACTATTATATTAAAAATCTTTTTATCCTTCCGTGTTAATAACGTCATTATTGTCTTCGTCTGCCAACGATCACAACTGACACAGCAGGACAGCAGAAAGAACATTACACCACTTATTGTGGCTTATGTAGGAACGAAACACACATTTCGAATTAACAAAATGTTCATTTTCAATGCTAGATCTGTCTTCTCCCTTGCTCCAACGGTAGAGAGGAAACTGCATCATTCATCACGTTTCATACCTCAGAGATACGTTCAGTTAGTGTGTAGGAAATTCATAAGCACAAACACAGTAACCCCCAGAATTTTCCCCCTCCGCAACAGTTGAATCGATTCCCTGTCCTCTTTTTTGGGGCTATAGTTCATGGCCCTGCGTGACTGTGTTCCCGTAATGAAGGTAGACGTGGGCTACGTGAAGACCCTCCATCACGCCTGTGTGTCCAAGGGCTTTTAACAGCCCGCTTTCTGAGCCCAACAGAATTGGTGTGCTGGTCACCATGGCAACGTTAGGTGCGAAATTCACCTCTCAGCCGACGTGTTATGTTGCCTGCAGTTTGTACTAATCTCAAGAGCTGCACATTCACGCTCGGAAAACAAAGCAATTATCTTCTTTAGCGTGCATAAAACAAATTCGGCGTCATTATGTAGTAGCAGCCACACCTGAGTTTAAAGATAACTCTTGGAAATGGATTAATGTGTGTAAACAAAAAAGTCAGAAATCACTGTCGGCTCATTTCCCTCCGCTCCCTGCACGGGTGATGAATGATGCTGGCGTCGTCCTTGAAAACATCCTGTGCATCAGGAATCCTCTAGTTCTGTATGACATCGCAGATGATGATTTCAGACTATATTTCCACTTAAAAAACCTTCGGACATCGTTTAAGCTCAAACAACAGTGTAAAATCCTTACTTCTAAAAACTGTTCCACCAATTAGAACGGATTTAATTAAATTTACTAGATTCTGATGAGTCTGAGCCATCAGACTCATGATGAGTTTCATGCCAACCAGGCAGCAAACACAAAGGTAGATATTTGCTGTCATTAAGGCTTACTTTATTCCATCTGTTTGCTGCTTTTATTCTCTCATTTTCTCATAAGAATTACAATTATAATGCCACAATGATTCTAATACTGCTATTATTATTTCAAAAGCTCTTACGCAACAGACACTTCGAATTCCATGGTGCTTCACGATGAGGGTTAGTTGCAATCACATGAATTCATGACTTAAAACGTATTGCGGTGTTCAAGAAAGCAAAAGCTAATCAACCCGATCGTAATGAATCTGGATGCACAACCTGTTAAGTGCCATAAATATCTAACTAGGTCTTCTAATTAGAGTATGCTACAATAATAAAGATACAAAATCATCTGCAGGTACTCAAGAAAAACACAAACTCGCACACAATCGTTATTATTTTTCATGTTGTGGTAGTCTCATAGGGTGGCAGGGTAGCTTACGAAAGGTGATGGCTTCCTTCTATCTGGAGTTTGCATGCACTCCCCTGTACCTGTATGGGTTTACTTCCATGGGTTCTGTTTTCTGTAATTTAACATCAATACACCGACAATATAAACTTTTAAGACTTCCTGGTCGTGTGATGTCTGTGCATCCAAAACACAGCATCCAAACATTTTAAACTTGTGCCAACAACAGTTTCTTCTTCTTCTGAATCCTTTTAAGTCTTTTTTAGCAGTAAAACACCTGTTTTCGCAGATAATCCAAATTTAAAAACACACTCAGACAAACAGAGTAGCTTGCAAATACTATTACCCTTGATTTTGGTTCGAACAGAACATGACCATGTCCTGCCCTCATGTTTCAGTGTTTACTTATTTCAGAATTGGAGTTATTATTATTGAGTGCTTTTACCTATCTGAAACATCGTTTAAGTTCTCAGTGTCTTTACATACGCTGCCACCTTTCAGAACGCACTGATTCACGTATCTTTGTCCATGTAATCAAAGAGTGGACAGGGTTGTGGACACGTTTCAGCAGCCTCTACGTCATGGTAGACATATGTTTATATTCATCACATGTTCACCCAGTGTCTTTCAATGCTGACCTTTATTTTGTTTATTTGCTCATTTCAGCAATATAGTTGTTAATATGGAGAGCTAGTAAGTGCATAAAATCATACAGAAAGCCGTCACAGACATACGGGCAGTAAAAGAGTTCAGTGTCTCAACAGTCACATTTTGCAGCCCATTGAGGATTTCACTAGTCGACAGTAAATGCGAGAAATATAAAAAGGTTAGTAGCATGAGTGGCTATGCTGATGGAGGATGTCAAGACAATGTTACAGTTGGCTATGTAAAGTATACCATATACATGCTTTTTTAAAGAGCAAAACTTTTTTTCTTTTTTAGCCTGACAGGGTTACCATGCACAAAATTAAGGTCACAATTTCCGTGTGAGACTCCTAATGAAGTCTTTATTGTTATCCAAATATGAAACAACTCATGAAATATACAAATATCTCAAAGTCATGCGCTTACATTTAATACAATGAATTAAATAAAAATTACTCTCAGGTACACAGATATTCAGCTTGGATTTGAGGTATGATGTATTCTAGCACATTTGTGAAGCACATAATTGATGGAAGTTGGCACCAATAGAAAAGAGGAATGATTAGATATATGGATGGATTGATGGATATATTGATTAGATACTTTATTGATCCCAAACAAAATAAAAAACACACGACTGTTTTAAATTCTCATAGTAGCATAAAGCAGGTGCAAGACAGCATTGGTCAATTTAAGCCTGAACAGTGCCAACTCAGCCATCCTAAATCTTCCAGATGTTCATCCTGTGGTTTCTCAGACTCATCGGTGTTGTATTTTAAAAGCACAATGGTTATTCTGTGTCACAGCACCAAGGTCCACTATTAACCAACAACAATAACCAAGGACACCTGAGGAATGAATGTTTTTGTTTATTCTGAGCAACTGGAACCGAAGGACACTGATCTTCACTTAATTTCGCAGAACTAACAGTATAAACTCACAGTATGTTCCATCTGCTGTATCACTTGTTGTGACCGAAATCACAGACTAGAGATACGACGCAAAATTGTGGGGGTTCTGGCTCCATAGTGTTTTGTTAAACAACTAACAGTGATAATCAGCTCAGTCTAGCACATGGTCACTTTAGTTATACGGTGCAGTGATCACCTGAGATCGCCCTAAATACAAATGCTTGGCATAATTAAGTCATCTGTCAACTACAAAGTGTTTCCTTGTTCAGGACGTGTCGAACGTGAGCTGTCTGGGTGGTGCACCGGTCGAATGCCCTTGATTACAAATCTCCACGATCGGGCCGTTGAACTGGCAGGGTCTCCGCCGGACTCATTCGGCCTTGTCTGGGCAGAGAGGTCAGATGAGTTTTTCTTTATTGCTATCGAGGTCATGACTGGGCATGAGTAGGGGAAAAAAGTTTATACGGAAAGATTCGTGACTCTGTGTACGTGGTGCGGCTCTCTGTGACGATCCATCACTGCCAGGTTTAAAGGATGTGGCCAGCGATTGTGTGGGACTGGTGGGAGGGTGACGGTGGGCTACAGCTTTCTACGGCTAGTCTGGTGGTGGAAGGGGGGATTGTGTGTGAGCAGCAGAGCAATTGCAATAAGAAATTGGAAATGTCTGGTGGAAAAAGGAAAGAACAGCAAAATAAAGTCAATCCTGACTTTCAAACTGACATGGCCATAGAAAATTCTCTGCAAAAGAATACACAAAAGCAGCCCAGTGCTTTAAAGTTTCATTAAAAGTCTGCTCTTAGCAGGAAATGATAAATAGTACTTCATTCAAAATAACAATCCACGTGCACGGACTGAAGTGCTCCAGCTTTTTCTTTGTCCATATAATCAAAACTCAGCTGGTCTCAACGTGTCCGATTAAGTTTTGTGCACAGCAGCCCTCAAGCCCACAGCAAACAGCTTGTTTTACCTTAAGGTTTGTGATGGACTTGGTTTTTTGTGGGTGAGTTTGTATAGTTTCACATTTGTCTATCCTGACCATTTTTTTTCTCAACATAAGGTGACAATCTGGCACAAAATCTGTTTATATGGGCACACAGGAGTTGCCACATGGCTGTTGTACAAGATAACATAACCCTGCTCCAAATTTTGCTACTTAAGGCTTTAAATGAACGTGCAGAAACAGAGAATTCTTTGTTGCACAGCGGGTTCTAAGCTCATGGTGATGTGAATCTAGCAGCTACAGTCAATCTAAATTACTAACAAGGAATTAGGAGGCCATGATGTTAAATCGTTTAATATGCTATAATGATTTAAAATATGTTTTTAGAATTTTAGCCTTAGCGAAAAAATAATTATACACAGGATCAGGCTCTAATATTGGACGAGAGTGGCTTTATTCCACATCCTTATCTGTAGGTGTTTAACAAGGCAGGACTTCATTCTTTGTTTTGGCACCAGAGTTTTCATCCAATAAACTTTGATTTGTGCACAAATACAAAGTCATAGTCAAATTATTTGGGATGGGACCCACACTGAGAGCACACTGATAAACACACCTTTTGTTGGCTAGGCTCTTCTGCTCATCCCCGTCCCCTGTACATAAGCAAATCACTCGATAACATTGACAGAAAATAATTCTTCTACATAATTTACCACCTGCTACCAAAGTCTGTATGGCAAAAAGCCACATACAATTCTAAGGCTTTTTTGGAATAGTTTTCAGAATGTAAATCTTTTTAGCTGCTTCAGTTAGTAGTCACCACAGTGGATCATAATCTACATTACTGGCTGGGCATGGTTTTATTGCTGGACATCCTTCCTGACACGATCCTATGCTCTGAATTGATCAGGCATCCTAGTGGCTAGTTTGACCCCCAGCTGAACTGTGGAGTTCAGGTTCTTGAGCTAGTGTGCTAGTAGAACATCCCGCAGCTTCACATGGGCACAGATAATGAAACTTGAAAGGATGCTGAATGTCCGTTGCTTTGGATAAAGTGATTGTTTGGTGGTTAAGATACTGGGTCTGTAGGTCCAGAAGGTTGCTGGTTCAAGCCCCATTTACTTAATTGTCATTGTAAGTCGCTTTGGATGAAGCTGAAAATGTTAATGTAGTCTAAAGCCTTCAGAATAATTGCATAAACATTCTAACATGGTTGGTTTTGCTTTCGTTTATGAGATACAAACTATACTTTCACTATGAGATACAAATGCTCCCTGTTACTCATTGTCAAGGACATCGCTGATGAACTGAACTGTTTGTGCAGAGATGGCGCCTGCATTCCGAAGATATCTTCCCATGTCTTAAAGTGTGGAAAAGCATAGCTAAAAAGGACACCAAGTTGCCCTTGTCAGAGGAGCTGAACATAAGTGAAGTTCAGCAGGTTGATAAAAAATAAGGCACTCTGTTTCCAATCAACACTTGCACTAGGCCAATTTAATGTGTTTGATGGATGAAGCAGCGTCTCTGGGCTCAAATGTAATTCCATAAATGGCACACTCCAGCGCCGGAAGGAAGGGGGTCCAATACAGCTCATACAAGGATTGGCTGTGGAGTGGCGTAATTAAATTGAGCACGAAATCACAGAAATAAATGCAGTTCTAATCAACTTTAGGGCTTTCTATGCAGTCACAGCGTTTGGCACTGCTGGTCAACCAAAGAGTGCCAAGAACACAGGAGGAGTCACTGATGTAATTAAGGCGCAAGTCTCAGTCCACTTTGATTTTATTAACGTTCTTTCCATTTACGTCGGTTGTACATCTTCCAGATTATTTAAGTTTTATAGAATCCTGCTCGGCTCCTAAAGCCTGTTAATCTGTGATTTCTTCATTCATTTATACACTTCCCAGAATCTATTTATTCTGGTTCATGTCATGACAAAAATTGGAAGTTCTGGAAACGCTGCACAGTGTGACAGTACACCATGGACAGGGTGACGTACTTACAGTTCTTTCTCAATAGCACTTATCAACACCTAGATGCAATTTGGAGTAGTCAATAAGGGATGAAACCTATATACCCAGAGAACCTCCACATCAGAGCTGGCTGAACATGGCAAAGTCCATACAGGTGGTAAATGGAACAAATAATTGAATCCTGCGCTCGCTGCTCAGCCATTGTGCTACCTTGGATGAAATTAAATGCTAATGTAATTTTATGGCTCCATGTTTTTTTTTTTCAGAAATTGGTTATCCAAAAATGACAGTACGTGCGACTTTTTTTTTTTTAAATCAGGGATTCTTTTGTGTGGTTTATCCAGTGGCCTAGTGACACAATTTCATTAGAAAGTGGTCTGTATGTGCGCTGAGAGGTTTACATGCTCCATATGCAAAATAGTAAATTGCCTAAACCATGACTGGTTACATTCATGACAGCAAACAAGGTTATATTAAACACAAAGTGTAAAATACGATGTTAAAATTCTAATAAACAAACTATAAAAAACAGTTTATAACCTCATGAACTGTTATGGTGGTAAAAATTCAAGTAAACAAACAATTATAAACTTGTGTATTAATTAGTTCTAGTCTTAATTTAGTAAACACATTGTGCACTGTTGTCAGGAGACCAAGCTCCTAGTTTATTATGTCATTTTAGCCTAAATACCTGTACTTGTTTTTATTCTCTATAGATCTGGGCTGGTGATCAGAAGATTTCCGTTTGATTGTGTGTCCACAGGTCACAACTGAATGGCCTTGAGAAAGACCTCTAACCCCTAACTGTTCCCCCAGGCAATGTGCCTAGGGCTGTCCACTACACTGGTGTATGTGCTCACTACTGCCTCTAGTTATGTATAAATGTGTGTTTTACTGCCTTAATTTGTTTAAATGCAGAAGACAATCCTCTGCAACAGTCCAAAGCCGAGCGAGTGAGGTAAATGTAGAGTTTATCTGAAGTTTGTCAATGACCGTGTTTAAGAATTGTTCAAGAATAAATAATCTTGTGTATTGAGTAGACATTTAAATCGTAATAAACAAACAAAATTCAAAGATGTGTGAGGTGCAAAGTACATGCACAATGTCCATGACAATTCGATATAACCTTGTGTAATTATGAATCTTCAGTTTCTATCACGAGCAGTCATGAACACTCCAAGAACTCCTAAACAAACAGACTTGTTGATGCATTGATGCATAAGACGGGTGAAGTTAATAAACAGAATGTACGTTCACCTATTTAAGGTGGTCTGAGGTAAGACGGAAAATGTCAGCTGATTCCATCACACCGAGCCATGCTTATTCATCTTATACTCTCATTTAAATATATATTAGGATATAAAGAAGCCTGTCAACTTAAATACACATAATTACTGAACCTCATTCCCCCAGTCTGTGCAGCACCAACAGAACTTTCTGCACCACCACTCCACACCAAAGTAGAACATGTGAATCCTTATTAAGTATATTCACTGTCACTCATACAGCCGTACCAGGCTTATCTTCAGACGGGGGGTATCTGAAGCAGAAGGAAACCTGTCTCATTGGTGTCGGTTCACAGGGCTGTGTGGAAGCAGCCTGTTAAATTATCTATCTGAAGATTAGACGCAACTTCAAAATCTTAGCCTCACAGCCACTGTGAAAAGGCACAGACGCTGATTACGACCCAGAGGCCACTAACCTTCAGAGAGTAGATTTACATATCATCACCCCTAATGTACTTACGCAGGGAAATGATGCTTAAATTAATTTAGGACACATAATGCAAAAGCAAATACACATAATTGTATTTGAGCTAAAGGTCAGGGAGTGCGCTTGGACTCGAACCTTAATCCTGCAAGGAAAGCTTTTTAAAATGCACACACAAGTGCACACTGACTTCAAGCAATCGCTTTGACTAAAGTTAAAATACACCCATCTATTTCCTTAACCCCAGGCTGAAATTTAACTCTGGATAACTACACGCCTTAAGTGACCACTATTCTTATCTCTTAATAGCTGGCGATTTTCAGGCAGGTTGTGTTTTTCTAGCCTCCCCTACAACTCGGGCAACAAGCATCAGCATCAGGTGCCGAGTCCCAGCCCGTCGTTTACCCTCCACTGTGCTGGAGCCGTCTTTGTTTTGGCTGCAGCTGTGGCGCGACAGACTAAATAATGTGATAACGTGCACTGCGCTGCAGGTGTGTTTTGCCTTGGCAGGCCCAGCTGACTCCAGCCATGCACATCATGTCCAGCCTAAACCTGCAAATCAAAATAATATTAATAATAATAATAAAAAATTACACAGAAATGCCTTTCTGTCAATGTTCCTATGTTCTTTATTTGGGAAATATTTGGGCCTTCTTACTGGGCGACAAAAACAACATAATTGGGAGGTGATTGTGCTGAGGGAGCAATAAGGAGTAGAGAACACCTACAGGGACCTGTCAATCATGCTGTTTTTATAGCGTAGCTGTAATGCAGTTATCCCCCTGTGTGACTCGTAAGCTTGCTGGGCCGTAATCTCTTTCCGCCTCCAGCAGTGACACCAAAAACACATCAACTGGGACGATGGAATCCCGTCATAACATCTCATATGCTGTCCAATAACAAATCAGACCTTTTAGGGTAAGTCATGTTCTCCGGTGTCCACGCTAATGCTCATACCTCTCACTAAACAATCGTATAAAAGTCATTATATTCCAAATCATCAGAGGGTCATCATTTTTTAATTCTCATTTTTAATCAACCAGTTTAGCCTGGTCAGAGATCCCAGCAAGAAATAACCTGAACAGAAAAATGGCTTCTACTGTCCCCACATACACAGAGCCAACCATGCCTCTGTATATTCACAGCATTGCCGATAGCTATAGTTAGTCCACCGATCACGGACAGATTCTCGCTTTGGAACCCCGTCAAGTCTCCCGCATGAACTTCCGGGTTCCGTCGCGCCACGTTCGCGAGAGACTTTGGTGCCGTCGCGTCCCCCAGACATAAATAAATCTACTGTTCAATCTACCAACCCGGTGTGTTCTCGTGTGTGTGTTCTGGTATTTAAAGCGTTTCCTAAAAAACCCTCAATTCCTAACACAAGAGAAGCGGCTTCGTCGTCCACCGTTGTTGTTTGTGAATGTCGCTTGTGCATCAGATTTACAGGCGTGAACACGCCGATACAAAGGTTCCGGCTCCAAAACGCGTTAAAATCTTTGTAATTAGTTAATCGAAGTTAAAGTCCCGGCCCTAATATATATATATATATATATATATATAGCGACCAACTTTCTCAGAACGTGGTCGTTAAGCAATTCTTTTTAATGTCTGATTAAAATATGAACGTCTCGTTCAGATATTACGCCAAAGATATCAAACACGAACACCACGCTGATCATTTCTCACACGGATTAAAGCATTGATGTATTCATTATCCAGCAGTACAGAGTTCCAATATTTGCATTTTTACTGGAAAACCTCTGGTAATAAGAAACAATGGGCCTCTATTACAGTGAGCTCATTGAGACATGGCAAAGAGCAAAGCACTTCTCATTTAACACCCCTCACTGCATCCAAGAATCATACACCTTTTGCTCGGAGACTTGAACAAGAGAAAACACAGGAAGGGCAACATTAACATTACGTTTCTCGACTACGACGGTAATCCCGTATACTTATAGCATCTGGTAGAAATTACAGGCTGTTTAACTTTCCATGGAACTCTAAGACGTTATAACAGGAGATCTATTAAGACAGTGTGTGCATACAAAAGCTATTGTGAATGGATGAGCGATAAGATGTGAAGGCGATTAATGACATAACAGTTACAGAACCACCTAGAACAATACGGACGTAGAATTAGAAACTACGTTTATGATTTAGAAAAACATTTTAGAGCGAATTTTGACACAACGTGATGGCCTATATGTCATATTATCAAGTCCTTGATGATTTATGTTTGTATGTATTTTACCTGTTTCAGTCGTTTCCGACTCTTGGATCCCTCTGTGGGGCGCTACCGATCCCCACAGTTACTCAGCAATTATTTTTACAGAGTAGGTTGCCAGGTCTTTCTCCAACCCCGTATCTCTACAGAGATCTTGTGAGACTACTGGACAATTTTACCCATTTCCGCTCAACCTAGTGCATGTTTTTGGATTGTGGGAGGAAACCGGAGTACCCGGAGGAAACCCACGTCGACACGGGGAGAACATGCAAACTCTGCACAGAAAGTCCCTGGCCGGACCCGGGGATCGAACCCGGGACTTCTTGCTGTGAGGCGACAGTGCTGTAACCACTCAGCCACCGTGCCGCCCCCTTGATGATTTCATTATTATTAAATGAATAACTTCATATTGACTTCATCAGTTAATATATTACTAGTGGTAGAACGGTGGTCTCCTCACGACAAGAAGTCCGGGGTTCGATTGCCCGGGAAGTAACTTCAGGGACTTGTGTGTGTGTGTGTGTGTGTGTGTGTGTGTGTGTGTGTGTGTGTGGAGTGTCTGTGTGGATTTCCTCCAGGTATTCTGGTTTCCTATCACAGTCGGAGATACAACATTTATATTTATTTATGTGTCCATGTATGTGTGAGACCTGTGTTCCGAGACTGTGTTCCGAGTGTTCCGTCGTGACCCTAAGAGCTAAAAGCCACCGGCGAACCCCGTCTCCATCTTCTGTTACAAAGTAATCAGGCAACATTTCCTCTTTTACTTGAGTAGATTTTTAGACTAGTTTACTCAAGTATTCAAAAAAAATCTCTTTCCACCGCTGAAACATTCACGATCGATGTGAAATGAGGTTTTTTATGCTACAACCAGACAGTAGTACCACAGTAGGGGTGACGTTAGGACCAGAATACACGAAATATTCAACAAAACATGGTTTAATCTCTTATTACATGACTGCAGCCTGGTAATACATAACTTATAGCAGATAAAAATGAGTTCACATTATGTGTCATGAACTGTGACATCACAGGAAATGAACGTTGGAATTTTCATTGAAAAATGAGTGACGTCTGTTTTCTCTTTTGAAACGCACCGAGAGGAAGTTCCTCCCTCCTGTATTCTCACTGGTTCCTGTATTCTCACTGGTTCCTCCCTCCTGTATTCTCACTGGTTCCTGTATTCTCACTGGTTCCTCCCTCCTGTATTCTC
>JAOUQU010431020.1:0-10182 GCA_028566735.1 Ammoglanis amapaensis | reverse complement strand
GACCAATGGAATTTGGCCGACTAGTAATTTTTTCGGTCGACCAACGAATAATCGATTATTTGCGGACAGCCCTACTGTACAGACACTGAAACACACACTGGAACACACACCGAAACACACACCGCAACACACACCGGAACACACACCGCAACACACACTGAGACATATATTTCTCTCTGCCTGGTGACCCGGGACGTCCTCACGACGAACTCTCTCTGTTTGGTATGTTGGATGGCATCTCTGCTCCTCTCTGGCGCCCCTCGGCCATTCGGCAGCTCACGGGATTTAATACGGAACGTTCCGAGTCCTCGTTCGCGTCACATATTTAGTTTCGGGTGTTAAAATAGCAAAGCTACAGTCAGTCCGGTAATCAGAAGATCAGAAGGTCGTCGGTTCCAGCCAAAGACACCCAAGTGATAAATAAAGCGTTAAATAAAAACCCCGCCAATGAAACAGATGTGGAGTTTTTTCCTCATCTGTCTCGGCGCTATGCTAATGTTTAAATTACTTGCCTGAGTGTTTCTTTCACTGCCGTGTAAAGTCGATCCCGGCGCGTGTTCACACATGAGGGCGCTCGATAATTACCTGACGATTGTCCTCGTCCGCCACGCGCTAAATTACCGCCTGGCTTTAGCTCACGTTGTGAATTTGGGCTTCTTTTACGTTGCCTGGAAATTTACAATACATACCTGGGTGATTGTGTACAAGTGAAAGGGGACGTCCACCCTATTTATAAGTGTAGCGTTTATAGTCTCTCTCGTTTAGTCTCTTACTTTACGTACACTTACACAGATGAGCACAATGTGGCTTTATTTAAGTGTTTTACACTGGTAACATTTATGACATCACAAGACACACATCAAACACACTAAGAAACATTCAGTATCTTTAAAAAGCCTTTCCTGCATATTTTTTGGAGAGTCCCAGAGTAGACCCGGCAATCAAACCCTGGGATTTCTTGCTGTGAGGCGACCGTGCCGTGCCGACAACATGGGAACCTACGCATCACAAAATTCTGTTCTGTCCGATTCATGGAGCAGCCGAGTCCTGGTGGTTACAGAACTCAGGCTTGTGATCGGAAGGTTGCGGGTTCGATTCCGAGAGTCGACAGGTCACGGCTGAAGTGCCTTCGAGCGAACCCCTTAACTGCTGTGTGCTCACTACTGCCCCCTAATGTATGTTCGTTGGATGACGTGTGTGTGTGTGTGTGTGTGTGTGTGTGTTTGCAGGTATGCGGATCCTGGTGAACCTGTTGCTGGACACTTTGCCCATGCTGGGAAACGTTCTGCTGCTCTGCTTCTTCGTCTTCTTCATCTTCGGCATTATCGGGGTGCAGCTGTGGGCGGGGCTACTGCGAAACCGCTGCTACCCCGAGATGAACTTCACCCTGTGAGTTACCTAGACGACGTGACGGCGGTTACTGGTTACACGGGATACGTTTACATTCTCATGGACGATTCGCTTTGCATTAAAAGTGTCTGTAACAGTAGTGACTCGTACTTAATGTCTGGTTGCCATGCCAACCGGGTGGGTTTCCCCCGGGCGCTCCGGTTTTATCCAGACCAAAGTTGTGCAAGATGTTATTATTATTATTATTATTAGTATTATAATAACATGAGGTAGCGATGTAAATGAGTTCCCCCCCTCTAGTCGATTTCGTTGATTAAAACTCTGTATGGCGTCCATATTCATGAGCCGGTGACAGTGTGGGGTAACCATGCCAGCAGCTGTGTGTGTGTGTGTGTGTGTGCATGTGTGTGTGTGTGTGTGTGTGTGTTGTATTACTATCTCCTCTTTATATGCTCGTCCCATTTAAATGCCTTTGTATGTCCGTCGGCTTCTCTTCGTCCTCTTTTCTTCTTCGTCCTCGTCGAATTTTTCACTCGGTTATGACACACAAGCTTTCCGAACGTACACATACACAAACGCACACACACACACGCATTTAGACGCAACCAGACGTGGCTGTCAGCGTTGACAGGTTAATTATCTCCCAGTGCAGTGGATTTGAGAGGTTCCGGAGGGTTCCGGGGGGTTCAGGAGTGGTACTGGGGTGGAGGCAGGGGGGGGGTGGCAGGCTGGCGGTACATCACAACACCGAGTACCTCACAGCCGATCGCTTTTCATCCCTAACTTGTAATATTAGCGTTATCACACGCAGTACGCGAGGGTTAGGATTCAGGCGGAGGGGGGGTTTAGAGGAAGAGGGAGGGGCGAGAGGAGCGGACGGCGTAGGCAGTGCGTCGTTTGGAGGGTCAACAAAATACAAAATGAACCAGCAAGTGGGTTCAGGGTTCCATCTTTATATTGATTGTGTGAGGGTCATTGAACACAATGGAACGTGTTGTAGAATGAAAGCCACTTCCAGCTACGATCCCAGGCCTGGATAAATAGGGAGGGCCATGTCGGAAAAGAGCAGAAGAGAAGAGAAAAGTTGCAGTTTTGATTTTGGATGTTTGTCGGCCATATAGAAAGATCCTCATGGTTTTGTACAACAATTAGGTCAAAGCTAAAAGCGAATGATCAAAAATAAATAAATATATTTATAAAAAAAAGATGCTAATTACAAGCCCCAAGTCTCAACGCTCTAATTAGTTGGAATGTTTTTGCAGCGTAGTAATAATTCGTTTCCTCGGGTGGTCCTTGTTTCCTACCTGTGTGTGTTTTTTTATTTCAAATATAAAACAGTTATAAACGATTAGCCCTTTCGCGGCGGGGCTAATTAAACACATCTGTTAGCGATCGTTCCTCCCCGTAAGTCCTTGTTTCTCAGACCGCCGGGTTCAAAAATCGTTGTGAAACCTTTATACCGGCCGTAAATGAGAAATGACACGTACGCCAGAGTGGAGTGGGTTTAGAGTCTCTACAGGGATTTCCACGGCCTGAACAGGTCGAGTGGTTTATCATTCGCTTCCCCCATCGACATGCCACCAGGAGGTTGTGCCGTCGTTTTCGAGTGCTTCGTTTTCATTTCGGATTCGTCTTCATCACCTGAGAGATGTCAGGTTTTTAAATCCCCGGATCGTATCCATGACAGGAAACGTGTCGCATCAAAGATGCTCATGGTCAATTTGGTCTCTTTAATTTGCCTTACCTGTATGTTTTTGGACTGTAGGACGAAACCGGAGCCACTGTGCCACCATGCGGATGTACAACGACTCTATATTATATGTATAATTCTGTATCGTTCTATACATCGATCAGGCATAACATTATGTCCAACTTTATGCTCAAACGGATTAAAAGTGTGTTACCAAGATGGTTACTGTGGTAAACTGGGGACAGGGTCATGGGCAGCTAAGACTCGAGACACATCAAGTGATGCATGCTGGGGTCCGTGATAGTTTTTCCACTCAGATTTCATATTTACGTATGTTCTCATCTCCGTCCTGTTTTCTGTTACCAGTCCATCTGGTGTTAAACTTCCTGCCGACTACTACAAGCCCGAGAAGGAGGATGAGCGGCCGTTCATCTGCTCACTGCCTCAGGATAACGGCATCATGTCCTGCTCGGACGTGCCTCAGCTGAGGGAGGGAGGAACCGAGTGCTGTCTGGATAAAGAGGACGCCTTTCTGAGCACCGAGTCCCTGGTGAATGGCAGCGGGACGGGTCTGTGTGTGAACTGGAACCAGTACTACACCCGGTGCCACACAGGCGACAGCAACCCACACCAGGGGGCCATTAACTTCGACAATATTGGGTATGCGTGGATCGTTATATTTCAGGTGAGTAACTGAGTGGGATTAGGTGAGGAAATGAGATGGATTTGATTGATTTAATCGTCGACCGGGTGTTGATGGGAGGATGATTGGTTGGATGGATGGATTGATGAATGGATGAACAGAATAAAAGTTGGAAAGATGATAGAACTGATGATTGGTTGGATTAATGGATGGAAAGCCGGATGACTTAATGGATGGATGGAAAGATGGTTGGATGGATGGCTGGATGGATGGACAGATGGATGGATGGAGAGATGATTGGGCAGATGGATGGATGGATAGATGGTTAGATGGATGGATGGATGGATGGATGGAGAGATGGTTGGATGGATGGAGAGATGGTTACATGGTTGAATGAGTGGACAGATGAATGGATGGAGAGATGGATGGACAGATGGATGGTGAGATGGTTGGATTGTTGAATAGATGAACCGATGGATGACCACATGGGCAGATTTGTTTTGCTTTTGTCATGTGCAGGTCATCACACTGGAGGGTTGGGTGGAGATCATGTACTACGTGATGGACGCACATTCCTTCTACAACTTCATCTACTTCATCCTTCTCATCATCGTAAGTCTTCATCATTGTATTAAGCTACAACATTTGCATCATCATGAGCCGTCACTGTCTCCGGTTTACCGCTGATCTTTCCTGGGACCATTTAGACTTAGAACAGCCCACAAGAGCTGTCGTTTCAGAGATGCTCAGACCCCTTCAGTTCAGATCCATTCAGTTGTGACCTGTCCAATTGGCAACCATCCAACCATCTCTCCATCCATCCAACCATCTCTTCATCCATCCATCTGTCTACCCATTCAACTACCCAACCATCTCTCCATCCATCCATTTGGAGACTTTGAGGTTTAAGGACCTTGGTCAGGGGTCCAGAAGGACTAACTTCTGATGTGATGAGGATTTAGTACTGCAGTAGTTTGACTGCCAAGCTCAGACACAATCTGACACCCTGGACGAGAGTCAAATGTTTGGTATGGCTAATGTCACCCTTGTTAAGCTGCCCGAACAAATCCTCTCACTTTGTATTCCTTCCCCGGTCTCAAATTAGCTTTGTTTAATTATTTATTTATTTTTGGTCAGGCACTGGGTCACCCTGTCGACTTACTGGGCTGCAATTTTAAAAGTGGCCATTAAACCGGCTGCATGAATCATTTCTTGTCATGAGGTCCTTCATAAATAGAGATTTAGAGTGCATGTGGAGTTCGACATTTGTCATTTTCATTTATTAAAACACTGAAGTACAGAAAAAAACCCAAACACGGCACATCTGTATGCACATCAGCTCTGCAACGGACTCACCGAGAAGGTCACAGAGTCTAAAGTCGACTGTCCGGGGAGTAAACAAACACAACGATGTGAATGAAACGATGTTTTTAATGAACGATTATTGTTTCAAAATCCATCATGCATCTTTCTGTCAATCCATTTTGTAGTTTCACCAGAAGTTTAATACCGATTAGGGTCGCGGTGTGTACACGGCGAATACACTACACACCTGAACAGGTCGCCAGTCTGTTGCAGCGATAAACACACGCTTTACGTCTGTCCAGCACAAAAATTAGAATCGTAAAAAACATTAGAAAACCATTTAAAGCTCCTAAAATCGTGTTATTTTACAATAAATAAGAATAAAATCAGATAAAATCATAATGAAAGACGTACCAGAGTTCTGATTTCTACTGTTAGACGTCATCAAGATTCGTCGTTCAGATTAATTTATACACCTTAATGTATTTATTTTATTAATTATATATTATTATTAATGTCTTATTAACCAGCTATTATTATTAACATCATATTAACCAGATATTATTATTAACATCTTATTAACCAGATATTATTATTAACATCTTATTAACCAGATATTATTATTAACATCTTATTAACCAGATATTATTATTAACATCTTATTAACTAGATATTATTATTAACATTTTATTAATTATATATTATTATAAACATCATGTTAACCAGATATTATTATTAACATCATGTTAACCAGATATTATTAATAACATCTTATTAACTAGATATTATTATTAGCCTGTTATTAACCTGATATTATTAATAATTGCATCATAAATTAACTACAGAACTGTGGATGATTATTTTCAGTTTATCCTGGAGACGAGTTTCATTCCACAGACGTTTTTTCAGTTTTTTTGTCTCTTGGACCCGATTAACCGTGTAAGGTGACGTTTACCTGGACCGTAAATAAGACAGATGAAAACTTGCTATCCTTGCGCACCGGTTTAAACCCCCGAAGCATATCACACAGTGGCCCACTGTACACTACGGTTTAAAACGGGTATAAATCATGTCCCTGAGTTACCGTCCCTGTCAGAGACTTGAGCTTAAACCCATAAACCATCCGCACAGGGACCTTAAAGTCACAGTTCACCAGTGAGCCAAAATTGCTCCATCATGCTGTGCAAAATAATTATGGATGAGTTATGGAGATATGGATGAAGATTTGTGACGGCCGGCGAGAGCTTTAATAATAAACAATCCGGGTCAGCACTCGCTCGCTGTCCACAGAGTGGGTTTGCAAACGGAGCTATTTTTGAGGGGTCCATTACACCTGAGCCATTTGCACTGTAGAGCAGCCGATTCTGTACTTCAGGATGAAAATCTAAAATTTACCAACTTGCTGGAGTTAAATCAATGAAGTCAAACGTAGCTCGACCTAATAAAATGTTTAATAAACATTTATTATTCCTGAAGTTTAGGATTAGGGTTATAGCTAGAGATTATGGTTAAGATTAGGATTTTATTGAAGGTTCGGGTTAAGGTTAGGAGTACGGTTGAAGCTAGGGTTTAGGATTAGGTTTTAGGGCTAGGGTTAGGGTGAAGTTAAGAGTTAAGGTTAGGGTTTTGTTAAAGGATATGGTAAGCGTTCGGGTTTAGGGATTAGGGTTCGAGTTAGCTTGAAGTCGAGCATTAAGGTTTTATTAAATTTCAGGATTAGGATTGATGTTAAGGTGAAGGTTAGGTTTAGGTGTTAGGGTTAATAGTAGGGTTGAATTAGGGTTAGGATAGCGTTTAGGATTTGGGTTGGGTATAAGGTTTGGGTTGGGGTTAGAGTGAAGGTTAGCATTAGGGTTAAGGTCTTATTAAAGGATAGGGTTCCGATTACATGTGAGAGGAAAATGGCAATACTTTTGCATACCACTAGTGGCGCTGAACACAGAGATGCTCTGTCAGGTCGTAATTTTTGGACTGGATTATTGCTTTAATCTCAATTCATGTAAAACATGTGAATGTGAATCTTTTAAGTTGAAGGTTTTTAAGATCTTCAGGCGTTGTGAATGACATCTAAACGTTTGTTGCTCCGTTTCCGTCGTTAGATCGGCTCGTTTTTCATGATCAACCTGTGCCTGGTGGTCATCGCCACGCAGTTTTCGGAGACGAAGCAGCGTGAGCACCAGCTGATGCAGGAGCAGCGGGCGCAGTGCCTCTCCTCCAGCACGCTGGCGTCCATGGCCGAGCCGGGCGACTGTTACGAGGAGATCTTCCAGCTCGTCTGCCACGTGCTGCGTAAAGCCCGCCGCCGCTCCGTCGCCCTTTACTACACGCTCAGGGGCAAGGCTCCGCCCCCGGGAGGCGGGAGGACGCACAGAAGAGGTGGGGCCAGTGCTAATGGAGGCGAAAAGCACAATTCTCACTTGGCTCATGGTGAGTCCTTGATTCGTTTAGCTCTACGCTACGTGTTATTAGTTGGTTGCTTTAATGTCATTAGTTGTTGTCAGTGTTATGACATCATAATCTGTAGTTTATTTGTTTATTACAGTATTACTAGATTAACCCCCTCTCCTTTATTTTTTCCAGACTCAGTGTCTTATTGTCCACACCATAGTATCAATGACAACACAAACACACCCACACCGTTGGGAAATTCTGCCCCCTCCGTGCCCTCCGACCCCGAAGACTGCCCTGACTGCACCACCCTGTCAATCACCGCCAACGGGGAGGAGGGACATAGTTCGCTGGAAGACACAGACTGGAAGAACCAGTTGGAGAGCGAGACCAAGGAGAAAAAGTCGTCCTGCTTCGGCCGCTGCAAAGACTTGTGGGACGAAATACGCCTCAAACTGTGGAGCATCGTGGAGAGCAAATATTTTAGCCGAGGAATCATGATCGCCATTCTCATCAACACTATCAGCATGGGCATCGAACACCACAACCAGGTGAGTGGGAAACAACGGACTCACGTTTTGTATTCTGTGGAACTCTGGGAAGGTTTTATAACCTCTGACTGAGGAACACAAGACAAAGTCCCTGATTATGCAACAGTGCCAAGTCGCGTACAAAAATATGATATTGGGGATAATTAGTCAGCGGTGTCGTGACCTTTAAACGTCACATGACGAGATGTTCCAGTGTAGATAGTAATTTTAATAGGAATATTGTTTTAATTAGTAGATATTATTAGCGGCAGGTGGCTGAAGGCTAAATTTTTACCTTCCTATAAAAATGTGCACCTCCAACATGATCAAAATACGTTGTTGAAACTATTTTGACCACAAGGGGGAGCACGATAGCTATCAAAACAGTGTAGTGTGCACGCTTGTAAAGAAAGTATTCTCTCTCTCTGCGTGTGCATCATTTTCAACACTGTATTTCGGTTTTAGCTGATGTAAACAGAGATGATATCACGTCTAGCGTGAACCCAAAGCTTCTTAAGACGACTAGGAACATAATTATTAGCTCAAAGATCACAGTTTTGACAGCTGAAGCTAACTAAGCGCTCGGTCTCGGTCTTTTTCGGTAACACGAACTCTGTGAAAGTTGCACGTCAGCACATCAGCAGTCTGAGTCATTCCCCGAACGTGTCAGGAGAATTTCGTACCCAAGCAAACGGGGCCTATTTAAGTTTGACTCTTTGCTTCCTTTTCTCCTCCTCTGCAGCATCTCGCGTTTTCTCTGCCTGTCTCATCCACCCCCTCACTTCTCCTCAGCCTGCAGTAGATCCTTATTCTCTCATCTCAGACCAGCTAAACGTGCTAAAAATAAACGTCTCCACGACGCTTCCTTCACGCAGCACTTTAAGCCAGATGATAATTTTAATTGTACAGGTTTTTAGTCGTCTGCTGGCTCAGTCTCCGCCTGCCAGGGTTTGGTGGTCACTACGTCGGACACGGACAGTCGGTGACGATCGTTTTGGAGGCAGTACAGCAGAATAACACATTAGCGAATGTTTTACTTTCCTGTGTATTAATTAAAAGCTTTCAAGAAGACACATTATAAATCTTTTAAACATGTTAAAATTGGTCTGTGGGCTCTACAAAACATCTCCACTCTCAGTAGTTTAATTCCCTCCAGAAGATTTTGATCTACGTCACATATGCTAATAAGCTCTTGCCAGAAACGCTCCACCTCTGCCCTGTTTGCGCTTTTTTATCCTTTAATAATTATGATTATTTATTTAATTATGATTTAATTATGATTCTTATTTATGATTTACTCTCATAAATCTGCAGAACATCTAAACTCTTTAAATACGATCGGACAGCCATGAAAACACAGGTCAATATTTACATATTTTCTCCCCGTTGGGAGCATTCGTGTCATATTTTGCTCGATTAGCAGCCATCCAGATCTTCTGGTTCTTCATCCGCTTATGTAAATAAGACGATCTTTTTGAATATGACTCACTGTTAGTTATATTAAGAAATCTTTTTATAGCTTTGTTAGCTGTGAGATCTTCCAAGATGTGGAAATGCACATATCAATGAAAATAATGACATAAAGGATTCGGCTGGTATTGAAATCACAGAGATATATAAATTAGCATTTATATTTAAGAATCCCATGATCCCACACTGCAAGATAAACAGCAACAAAAACTTCCAAGGCCAAGATAAGCAATGCCAGTTCTTGGGCGGCGGGGTGGGGGGGGGTGTTATCTGTTCTGATTGTCGTATCGATACCTTTCTTGCTTTAAATGCCGCCTCCTTGGTGTCACTACTGGCTTTGTTTTTCGGTCGTCTCGTTGATGGAGTGATATTGATTTAAAAAGAAATGAAAGGTGCTGATGATGGGGGAAGGGGGGGGGGGGCTGGTGAGAGAGGAATGACAAGAGACCAGGAAACATCTCAGCAGTCACACAATCAATCCTGTACACAGTCCACGTCCAGAGAGACGTTACAGCGCTACGTGGTTTCAAAAATATGTGCACACACGACCAGTACCCCACCCGGATAAGCAATTATTTAATTTATAAGGAAGGCATGGCCAAATAAAGACGTGCTTAGAGCTTAGTGGGTAGAGCTTTAGGTTATCAACCGGAAGATTGGAGGTTCAAGTCCAGGCTCTGCAACACAGTCACTGATGGGTCGAATCAATTTACCCTTTATAACATTTACTATATATATATTAGGGCCGGGACTTTAACGCGTTAATTTCGATTAATTAATTACAAACATTTTAACGCGTTAAAAAT
>JAOUQU010430990.1:0-10183 GCA_028566735.1 Ammoglanis amapaensis | reverse complement strand
AGATACTCTGGGGATCGGTAACGGTCCACAGAGTAACCCAGGGTCGAAGTCGACTGAAGGGTAAAATAGAGAGATTATTATTATTATTATTATTATTATTATATAAAGCTGATATATACGGGGAATGAGGGGCCAAGCCCAGCTCCTGAAAGATGACCCAAACCCTTTAGTCTCATCTCTACCAGGCTTTACACTTGGCACAATGGATTAAAATAAGTATCGTGAATCTGGCAACTGCCAAACCTTCAGTACACAGTAAATCATGGTGGCAAAAGCATTACTGATCTGGGCATTTTTCATACCATGATGTCTGGCGTATTCATCGCTTACTGGGGATTGTGTCTCAGTTTTAATATTGCACAATATTGGACGTCATTTTGTCTCATATCAAAATGGATATGCCCTTAAAATGGGTCAAAAGACAATGACCCCAAACATGTGTACTCATGATTAAGGTTCCTTTCCACAGCCAGCCCAGTCTGCCAAACCTCATCCTAAAGAGAACTAATGGGGTGGCATCAGAAATGTCTTTTTCGGGGCAAAACCAAGAACCACAGAGGAACTTCAGTGGACTTGACAATAGAGTCCAAACTCCAGTCCTGGGCTGGAATACCTGTTCATAGATGTAAAGGCAATCTGATCACCAACTCTCCAAACGTATCATGTGACCACCATGTCCATTAACCCACAATCAGTTACGTTAATAAGAATGATTCCGTCCTCATACCTCATACGTGCTTGTTTTAGTTTTATCCCCCCTCACAGGAAATAAAAATGTTCTCACTGTCCAAGTTTAAGCCCTGATTCTCCCAAGATTCTCTGTGGTGCTGCTGGTCAGGCCGTGTGGATCAGGTCACCGATACACAGTACGGGACTGCTCAATGTTAGGATTCACCACAGAAAACCCAGATAAATAGGAGGGTGATGTGATGTAAATACAAGGCCAAATCAACAATATACTGTATATCACTGTAATACAATCCACTTCGGGCGACCCCTAGTGGAAGCAACTAGATGAATGTCTTCTTATGTCTCCAATGAGACATACACACCCACACACACACACACACACACACACACACAAACTGCAGCATGTCTGTACATATACACACAAACAAAATTATAATACAAATATATTATACATCATGCACACACACACACATACAAGGAGAGAGGATGTACATATCCACCGACACACAACTGCAGAAATGTACAGACGTACACACACACACATACACTTAGATGCAGCAATGTGCAGACGAATACACACAACAAGAGAGACTGAATTTCTACACCCACACATACACACAACTGCAGAAATGTATAGTCGTACACACACACAGAATAACAGACACAGAAAGTAAAAACACACACACTTAGATGTAGCAATGTGCAGACATACACATACACTTAGATGCAGCAATGTGCAGACGTACACACACACAACAAGAGAGACAGAATATCTACACACACGTACACACAACTGCAGAAATGTACAGACGTACACACACACACACACACACACACACTTAGATGCTGCAATGTGCAGACGTATACACACAACAAGAGAGACAGAATATCTATACACACGCATATACACAACTGCAGAAATGTATAGTCGTACACACACACAGAATACCAGACACAGAAAATATATACACACACACTTTGATGCAGCAATGTATAGACGTACACACACACCAAGAGAGACATAATGTCTACACACACACACAAATGAAGCAACGTACAGACATGCACAAACACCCAGACACCCCCCCACACACACACACCCACACACACATGCACAACAAGAGAATGTATATCTCTACTGACATAAACACACAATATGTGTATTTTGATCACATAAATCACACTTTGTGGTTATTATTATTATTATTATTATTATTATTATTATTATTATTATTATTACAATTATTATTATTGTTAGCTGAATTTCAGAGACATTCCAAGTATTCGGACGCACGGCCGTCCTGAGACACACAGACACACCGAGGTGGCTTTAAGTCCTCTGCATCACTGCGGCAAACTCTGCACTCATTAATATGCACGAATGCAAATGAGCGGGTAATTAAGAGCGGGAGTTCTACAGAGGCTCTTTGATTGCTAATGAATTCTAATCCGCAAGAAAGGGGGATGGGTTGATGAAAGAAGAATGACGGCGGAGAGAAAGCGCAGTGAACTTGATGTACTGGGCCCTGTGTGAAAGAAAGCCAGTCGGAGTGGGAGAACAAACCTTCACTGTGGCTGCTGATAAATAGTTGATTTGTCCTTTACAATGAAGAACATGCTTAAGCTGGCACACTACAAGATACGGGGCACACTGCTCTGGTGGAGAACTATGATTTAACACCCCGAACACGATCAAAACAAATCAAATCAAGGTTTGTTTTGTCACATTCACAGTCACAGGCCTACATACGGAACAGTGAAATGCTTTTACTACGATCAGCCACAATTGTAATAAAGATCATAGTAGAATAAACCATCGATAATGAAATTGAAATAATTAAATAAAAATAATAAATAAATGGTGCATTTAACATTACACAACTTTAAATATAGTAGTATAAAAGTCGAAACCATGGAGACGATAATAAGTGTCTAAAGTAGTAAAGTGACAAACTCGAGCAAAAACTGAAAATAACCTGTGCAACACACACACACACACACACACACATATATATATAAATCTATCTATCTATATCTATCTATGTATCTGTATCTTTATCTATCTATCTATTATCTATTATCTATAACTTTATCTATCTATTATCTATCTATCTATCTATCTATTATCTATCTATCTATTATCTATCTATCTATCTATCTATCTATCTATTGTGTCTATCTATCTATCTATGTATCTGTCTGTCTGCCTGCCTGCATATCTAACCCTATTGTGTGTGTCTATCTGTCTATCTATCTATCTAGTTTAGTGCTGTTACTCGGGGTCTTCGGTTATTTATTTTCATGCTCATCAGTACGAGTTTATTATAAGCTGGAGATAAGCGTTCATGTGGCTGTGACGGCGGCTCTGATTGGTTGCAGCAGTGTTGCAGTCCGCGGCGGTTCCACCCGCACCAGATACGTCCTGGTGTAGTTTGAGCAGATTCGAGTTTCTGCACTCACATTTCAAAGCGTGAGCCAGCGAGTGACTTGTTTTCCTCCACCGTCTCCGAACACTTGATTAAGTGAAAATGTCTGCCTGTCTCTTTGATTACACGCTCCTTCAACATTCCGCCAGCTCTCTCGAACCCGTGCAGAAGAGGTGGAAAGAGAACTCAAATATTGCACTCAAGTGTTATTACTTAGAGGCTTTTTACTAATAAAGTTAAGTTCGAATGAAGTTATCAGTCAAAAATAAAGCGTACTCAGAGTAAACGTTACTCTGAAGGGGGCGCCGTGTCTCTCCTGTGTAAAGTGGATAAAGATCTCAATAGTTTTTAATAAAAATATGATAAAAGAAACATGTTGATACAACATTTAAACATTCAGGGAGACATACAGAACATCAAATTAAACATTTTCAGACGAGTTGACCACTGCAATCTGGCAACCCTGTCCACTGCTGGCCCGCTCCACAATAAGTGCTCCTGAAATTCACTTTCCAGGGCTGAGAAAATATACGTTTTTATAAAATAAAGCATTAAAAACTGAGTTTTAATCATTTTGCTGCTGTTTAATGTTTCCACAGCTGCTACAATTGTCATGATTTTTTTAAATATTAACAAAAGAATGCAGTTCTTTTTTTTTAATTCCCCCAAACAAACCTCATCCTTTTTAGTAATATTAAACTTTATGATACTTTATTATTAATAAAGTATTATTAAGTGCAACAAGTGCAGAAAAAGTCAATGAGCAAAGCACATACCTCACAGAGTGACATCAGAATATCTAGTCTGTGTGTCGTTGCTTATGAACGATGCAGTCAAAGTACTTGCTGTCAGTGCAACAGTATAACCTGTAGGTATAACAGATGAAACACTTTGAAACACTTTGTCAGTATAATGACTTGCTGGATCTCATTCAGTCTTATTATTATTATATTATTATTATCTGTTATGACTGTGGCACGTGTGGCCTCCTCTCGTCGAGGTTTGAATATTGAACCCCTGTGACATCGTGGACCAGCAACAGCTTGTTAACATAGAAGTGATGTAGGTCAAAACAGCTTAATGAGTGAATAATGAGTGAAAGTGAATAATATCTCTTTATGTGAGAGTGATTTTGTGCACAGAACTTCATGAACATATTTTGTAGAGCCCACAGACCCGTTCTAAATCCAAAAGTTTAAAAAGTGGTACAACATGTCCCTTTTAATATTATTGTTAATGATCTCGCCTTTATTCTTAAAACTACTTTGTCTTTATTTCTATGTTATTTTGACTGTATTGGCAACATCTCTTTACTATTTACATTTTTAAAAACTTTTTGACTTTAAGGCTGGCTGACCGAAATGACCTCCGAATGTTTGGCGTCTCTCTTTAAGCTTCCACTGACTCAAATAAATGTGATTTTTGATTCGCTTTGTCAGCTGATCAGGGGCTGGTGGTAGCTCAGCGGTTAAGATTCTGGCTTAGTAATCAGAAGGTGACCGGTTCAAGCCCCACTGCTGCCAAGATGCGAGGCTCTTAACCCTGAACCACTTTGTCACTTCGTGAGTCGCTTTACATCAAACTCTGTAAACGTTCATGACTTTTTGTCTTTTTTAAAAAGCTTATGGCACCGTGTCCAGTAGAAATCGTGTTTTAGCACTGACCGTTTCACCTCCTCGGTGTAAGAACTGGACCGCTAGTGGCCCTCGGCACATCTGAAAGCGGTTTACTCGTCACTTTCAGTGACAGCTTTGCGTCCTCCGGTTCTGTCACGCAGCCCAGCTAACGTGTTACACTTGGCCCGGGATAGACGATTAAACAGTTAGCATGCGAGCCATTATTTATCCAGCAGCTGAGAGAGAGGGGTCTTACTTGGGTGGCACTTACAGGGTGAGGGTATGGGTTTCATTCCTCTACAGGTAGACACACACACACCAAAAACATGCCTTTGAGGTGAATGAAGGCGACCGTCCCACCTGGGATCCAGAATCCAGAACCTTCTTGCTATGAGGCGACAATGCTACCCATTTCAATTAAAAATATTTTTGCTAGGGTGTGAAAGTGTGGGGATTTGTGCCCATTCTTTGTGAAGAATAAAAGTTAGTTTGGGTTTTGGGAGCCAGATCTTGGCAACACTGGTCATCAAAGTTCCTGAGGTGAGTGTTCAATGGAATTTTTTATGGTCCCAGAAAAGCCTGAAGTGACTTTTGAAAGTCTTCTGATGCTGTAACACACAGAGATGGAATAAATAAATATAAATAAGTAAATACATACAGAAAACTTTTCATTTAATAGCACCGATTCCAAAAATCTTATTTCCATTACTAATCAATTCTAAACTAATGGGTCCATTTCAGCACATGGAGAGTAAATAAAGAAACATGGATATCAGCCTAATCCTGGACATCAGAGCCGGATGGCGGAGATCTTTGCCGCCGTGGCTTCATCCAGAGTTCAGATCTGTTGTCACGGTCGAGAACGATGAGCGTGGCCTCGGTTCAGCCCGAATCCAGAACACATCATGAGATGGAGCGTCCGGGTCTGCTTACAATTACCGTTCAAACGTGAGCGAGAGCCGGACACGACTGTAACGCCGAGCACAGCAGCTACAGCGGCTCGGAATCCGTAACCCAAACCGACGTCTGGAAGTCTGAAGAGACACGAACCTGCTACGAAAACTCGTGTTCCAACACGTGGTGGGAACATTTCAGAAGAAATCAGACCGGCTGAAACATCCAAGTTCTAACATTTACTTCAATTTGATTACAGACAGAATGAACCGGAGATATCGGATGTTTTGATTGCGCAACATGTTCCAAAAAAGTTGGGACCATAAAGCATTTGCTTCTTTGTAAGGTTACTGTTAAGCATCACCACACTTTAAAGACATATTGATGACTGAAATTCCTCCCTGTAATGATTTAGGAGCTACAACAGATAAATAAATAAAAAAAATAAAAAAAACTTTTGCTAGCGGAACAGAAACAAACAGACTAGACAGACTAAACAAACAGGACAAAAGCGTTGTCTCAAATCATGCATTTGTGTCTTAGTGCACACTTTTAGGGCTACGGCAGGTTAAAAAATAACAAGGCGAGGCAAACAATATATGCTAGCAAGTAAGCTAAATGCTAAGCTAAACTAAACAAATAGGAACTGAGCTAACTGCTGATAGAAACACTAACATACTCCATAAGCTACAAACAGAAACAAACAGGGCTAACTGACAGGCATGACTAAGCAAACAAGATATAAGCGGCGTCTCAAATTGCACACTTATGTAAGTGCACTTTAATTTAGTGCACTGAGCACTTATTTCTTACTGCGCACTTCAAGGGCTACGACAGATTTGAAAAAAAGTTAAGAGAAGACGAGTACAAAAAGCTTCTACTAGGCACTAAGCTGAATGCTAAAAATGCTAAATGCTAAGGTAAACGAAACAGGCAAAACAAAGTTAAACTAGACTTAAGTATATATAATATACCTAGTTTACAGTAAATGTTCTCACAACTTTCTATAACGTTATTTAAGTTCAAAGTTAAATTAATTAATTAATTAATTAAATGAATTATTGCAGATAAAACATGAAAAGCTCAGGTTCATCCTGTCTGACGTCAACATTCATTCTCATTCTCTCATTTATTCACATTTTCCAAACTGTCCCAACTGTTTCTGATCTGTGCTCGTATGTTTGGGCCGAGGCCACGTTTTTTGGGATCCAGTTGGTCTCGTCCTGCAGCTCCTGTAGTTCAGCTCTGATTAGCCTGAACGCCGCGGCCAGGTCGTCATTTACCAAGATGATGTCCCGACACCCGGGCCAATTCGTCCGCTATGATCCGGGCGGCGTCAACCATGATCTCGAAGTCCTCGTCGTACAAAATACACCAATTCACAAATGAGTTTCACATCTGTACTCAGTGTCAATGTTAGCTTAGCAATTAGCAAACAGGCTAAAAAAAAAGGAGAGAGACTTTCTGGAAAATCGCGTAGCCGGCGGCATTTCATTATTCATTCTGATTCATACTGATGTGACCAGATCCAGACTCCTGAGGAACCGAGCCGAGCCACAGACATTATTTTTGGGGGGTGGAATATGGTAAGGGGATTGTTAAAATAGCAAATGAAATGTTAAATTATAATGTATAGCAATAAAATGAATATAGAAAGTCATCACCCTCGGTAGCTCGGTGTCTGACCCTTTGGCGTCTGGCCTGCTCACAATATGACTGAGCTTCAAGGAAAATAATAAAGTTTGCGTCGTACCTACAACTTAGTTAGTGTGTTAAATTGAAAGATCTCGCCGGAAAAACACGCTGGCACACCAGAGCTGCGATTTCAAACACATCGTATCAAGTCTCAGCTCTGCCAACACAACAATTCATTAAAAACGTTTAACAGAAGCTCGATCACGCACGGATTTAGACTCTTGACCTGCTGAATATTTTAGATTCCAGTTTCTGAACCAATAACACGAGGAAATGTGTTTATGATTTAAACAGAGAAACTTGCTCTTGGCACGGTCACTGAGATTACAGCCTCTTCATATCTGGTTTACTCAGACTATTACACAAGCAGACGAGAGTCCAACCATCACAACGTCAACATTTCGCCTCTTTAGATACAACGTGCGGCCAAAAGTATTCGGACGCCTGACCGTGAGCTTACCGGACGCTTCGAGCTTAAAATAGAGCAACCGCCGTGTGATCTTTACTAGTAGAACAACAGCGGCGTTTCTGACACTTAGAAATACATCGGCGTCGGGGATTTCCATGGTTGGTTGAAAAATGTCTCAGTTGGAGTTCCAGGTCATTCCAGAGCAGTTCAGCAGGGTTGAGGTCCGGGGTCCGGGGTCCGGGCTCTCATAAAGAGCAGGCTCGAAGAAGAAAGGGCCTTCGTCAAACTGAAACCATATAATTAATGGCACCCTAATACTTTTTATTTTCATGAAATATTGTAGAGATGTAACAATACTCTTTATTTTATTAACAATAAATACTATTTATTTCTGAGGTAGGTTAATATTAAACTCAAAAAACGCTGGTTCATCATTTTGTGTTAAAAAAAAAATAACGCCAGCACCCTCTGCTGCTTAAAGTCGATACTGATTCATGTCAGATGATTCACTGATTCGAATCATGTCCCAATGACGTGCACCTCCAAATTGTTTCAACTCCGTCGAATGATGCAAACAGCAAGGAGCAGCAACGCAGACCACAAAGGAAAGCACTACAGTCGTCAAAACGATGTAACGTTTGTACACACTTGTAGTTAATGTATTCACTTTCTGCATGTTGTGGTGCCTAGATGTTTATTTTCTGATCAGACATTTAAAAGCCTTCAATATTTCATATCGATTCTCAAGTATGACCTTTCTTGGTCCTCGAAGAGGTAAACCAGAGGGTAAACACAAATGCAACAGAACCCTCAGGAACTCGATGCCCACTAGTGTTGTAGCAGTGAATTGCTTAGTGGTGCAAACGATCGGATCCTGGACTATAAAAAGAAGTATAAATCAGTCTTTAGTGAGTGGAACTGTCGTCTCAAGCAAGAAGGTCCTGGACATGATATCCGGACGTGGAGATCTGTGGGTTTCCTTACACAGTCCAAAAACATGCAGTCAGTGAATTGCCTAAAGGAGACATTGAAGTGTCTTAAGCTGAGATCACATCCAGAATAAACCCGTCAATGCAGTTCACAACGAGGGCAGCCGATTATCAAATCCTGATCCTGAATAACTTTCTTATCAAAACCGTCCTGACCGATGCTTCACAGTTTTGTCTGGTCATTATTTTATTTTCGTTTTTCTCCGGCTCACTCTGAGCTGATCTATCGCTGGAGGTTTGACCAACACGTCACAAGGTTTAAATTCCGACGTGTACAGAGTCTCTACAGCCTGCAGACAAGACAAGAGGTGAACAAACCACACTTTGCTTTGCACATTAGGAGAAAAAGTTAGTCATTAAATCATGAAACTGGCACGAGCCGTGCTGAGAGCGCCGCCTGTTTCCATTCGGCTCGTTCTGCTCGTCATCAGCGTTTAAAAATACGCTTCAGAAATACCAAAAATATCGACCCTCGGGATGAGACGTTCGACCGGAGGACACGATGTGAGGTTGAGGGCTTCGGTCACATGTTTTCACGGACCGCCCCGTTACATGAATCACCAATCAGAAGTCTTTCCAAACCTCAGGATTTAAGAATAACTCGCTTGTAATTGTTTAATGGAAGGATTATAGACACAACCTGCCCGAGGATGGAAAATATTCCGCTTAAAATCAGCATCCAAGTAAAATTAGCTAAAAAATGATAGACAGGTGGAGATATAGATGAAACTTATTTACAGAAAGGGGTAATTATTGAGAGGCACTACACACCAAAAAAAGGCTGACAGAAAGCCCCCCCCCCCACCTCGTCTGACATCCTAAATGAACAGGAATGGGAACGTAATATGAGGCTTTCTCCCTGTGGTGATGTTGAGGGTTCGAAGGTCCCGTGATGATCAGAATGCTCATATTACAAACGTGTGCCAGCCTGTAATAGCAGCTATTAAATATTACAGACTCGTGCCACACAGATTGTGCCGTGTCAGGACTCACAGAACGATGGAGATCCAGCAAACAGATCCTGTTCTCCACCAGGACCCAACGGACCGAATTCAGCCTGATGCCGTAGAGGTTCCCGGCATGTTCTCCATACATTCTCGAGAAACTTGAGGACGAACCAGGAATTGTAATAATACAGATGTCAAAAATTTAAGTACACCGTAGAGTTTATTAATGTCATTTTGTGTTGTGCAGAAGGACAGGGGTCCTTTCTGGTTCCTCTCGAGGGAGTCTGGTCAGAGAAACTGGCACAGAGCACAAAACGCTCGGACGCAGATCAACATGCCAAGCGTAGATGAAACACAGACGGCGAAGCCTCATCTGTTGGTGTGCTCAATCTTTAACAAGATCCACACACCTACCGTGTTTCCCCGATAATAAGACACCACCGATATTAAGACGTATCGGGGGTTTCAGGGGGGTCGGCTAATATAAGCCGTACCCCGAAAGTAAGACATATGTCTG
>JAOUQU010430979.1:0-10183 GCA_028566735.1 Ammoglanis amapaensis | reverse complement strand
TGGAAGTTGGGGGTCAGAGCGCTATAACAGGGTCAGTCAACGTACGGCACCCCTGGAGCAGACAGGGTTAAGGGTCTTGCTCAAGGACCCAACAGTGGCCGTGTAGTAGAGCCTGGATTTGAACCCCCAACCTTTGGGTTCACAGCCCAACGCTCTACCCACTAGGCTCCACTGTCCCCTTACTTTAACACTTTAGGTAGAGTTTGCATGTTCTCATAGTGTCTGTGTGGGTTTCGTCCGGGTGCTCCGGTTTCTTCCGACACTTGGCCTGACGGTTTAGCTTAGGCTCACTGCAAGGGCTCAGGGCTTTCTCTGCAGGGTTTTCACGTCCTCCCGTGTCTGCGTAGGCTTTCTCCGGACACTCCGGTTCCCTCCCATAGTCCAAAAACAACAGACACACAAGTAAGGCGAATTGCAGCTAGATAATTATATATAACTGTGTTTGATGTGCTGGTGTGATGACTGTCTCCTGTCATGAACATTAGCTAAAGTGTAAAACATGACGTAAACAGCGAAAGAAATGAATCCTACTGTCCGAAGACATGCTGAGTTGTCTCGTAGATGCAAACAGCCCGAGAGTCATCCAGAAGGAACAAGACGATTGAAATCTACACTTAGGAATAATGTCTAGTATCTGCTGCATCAGATAGCAATGGGCAATAGTCCCATTGTGAGTGTTAGAAAACTAGTGTGCGTTCTATAATTTTGACAAAAAGGAATCAAATTTAAGTATTTACTTAATAATCCGAAGCATACACACTAGCTGGCATCATATAAGACAAAGGCTGGCGTCCAGTTTTTCAGTCACAGGTTTTATAGTCCTCTTCCCCCAGACCCCACGTGTGTATCTGTAGATACGCATCTCTGGTCATATAAGGTAAATCCACAAGTCATGATTTACACATAAGTGTGACTTTCTTACCCCCTTCATCTCCACCGAGTTTCTAAGAGAGAACGCACAATCTGTCTTGCTGACCCACAATCACTGCAAAACACGTTCTGCAGTCGGTGAGATTGCAGCTTGTAAGATACATTCTGTTCCTTATATTTTAAGTGTCACTAAAACTCTCTTGCTCTGCGTGTGTGTGTGTGTGTGTGTGTGTGTGTGTGTGTGTGTGTGTGTGTGTGTGTGTTAGTGTAGGTCACATGACTTTTGCTCTTCTAATACTGCGCATTTGCGGGACGACATTTGCGTCAGTGGCTTAGTTAAAAGTACTGACCACACAGCTACAAGACTTTTGATCCAGGTACTTTCTGTATGGAGATCGCATGTTCTCTCTGTGTCTGTGTTGGTTTTCTTAGGGCTCATCGGTTTCCTCCCAAAGTCCAAAACTATGCTGGATAAAGAATGGCGTTAAAATCAAATTACTCAGGTAAAGGTGTTTGTCGAAATTCCTGTACCATTTGTCGAAAGTACACTGTCCCATCGTTGAGCTTTACACTACCTAAATTATTGTTTACTGTGTATGTTCTGTAGCATGCAAAGGTTCTTGATTTTTAAAGACATGAGAAAGTTTGGACCTCATCAGTAAATAATGCAATGATGTTTTTACTGACCAATGATTAAAATGCTAACAGGTCAGGGTATCTTGGTTGGGTATGTAAGAAGAATCTACAGCAAAAACAAACTCTTTGCAGGGAAAGATGGGTTGTGGTTCACTACTTTGTGCCAAATAACTAAATTGTTAAGCAACTGTTATTAATAAGATTACTAGGCAAAGAGATTTCCAGCAAAGAGCTGGAAGCAATACATCAGAATTACTATGTGTCACACCCCTATATGCCTCTTTATACGTCACTATAAAGCACACATAGAAGGTATAACATAACCTCTTTATTCCTCACCCACTGAACCTGGCATCATAACCAGACAGGAATTTTGCAGCAGTAAATCGGGGAATCCTTCTCTAGTATTCCATCCAACATGACTAGGAGTGCAAATCCCCCATTCATTTCTTAATGGTACCACTGACTACTGATAAATGTTACATTTTGATATCCATTTCTTTTTCTTTTTCTTACCCATAGGCTAATAAGCCCAGTTTACTTTTGAATGCATTAAAAACACACATCATAAGCTTTACTGTTTGATATGCTACGTATATAGTCATGGAGTTGATATACGAATCAGATACAGGCATCTGTTCCCATGCAGATGTGCACCTATTATTTTTCTTAGTCATGCTATTTAAACAGACAGCTGTAATAATGTGTAATAAATGCAATATGGTGTGTAGGAAAGCAAAAAAAATCCAGCATGATTTTCCATTTTCGGACTTATTATTTATCACAAGAAGAAGCAAAGTTACAAAATTCTGTAATCAAACTGTGTGTATAACAGTCACGATTTAGGTAAGTAAACAACCAGATTCAGTATATATAATTTACACAGTAATACCTGTCACCACATTAGTTATGGAGTGCTTTTATTTACAAGAGAAAGTGACTAAAGATAAATGTTACATTTTGATATTTTCTTTTTCCTACCCATAGGGTAATAGGTCCACTGTACTTTCGAGTGCATTAAAAACACACATCTAAGTTAACACTTTTCCTCTAATAATAAAAATGCAATTTACAGTACAAACATATATAAACAATGCAACAGGAAACATGTTCAAAAGCTACAGAAGACTGTTTAGCATTAACACCCGACCACAAAGTAAAACTGCTGACGTAAACTACTCAAACCGCTTCCAGTAAAATCGTCAGATCTTAGTTCACATATCCAATCATGGGCAAGACAACAAATAGATGTCATTCATCTCAGTAGTTAACTCCCTTCCTATGACGTCCATGACTTGGAAGCTGGCCAAGATGCTTTCAGGAAGAGCTCTTTCTTCTTCCTTCCAAAATATCTTGGGCTCACCGTGTGCCAGAAACACAGCCAGCATAATAGCGAGAACAGATAAATAATAAGGAAGAAAATCTGCGTCAAGACATGCACAGTCACGTGAGAAATGTGTTTACGTGCTGTAGTAAGATAAGCATCTCGAGTGACATAAGGAGGTCAAATTGTTTTTTTAATAATAGAGAATCATGGGGGGTAGACAAGGAAGTAAAAGGCACATATGGGCTACAGCACGTGTTTCACATTTGATTCTGCTTCAGATACAGCTGTTGGCACCGTTTACAGTAAACCCCTTCTGGACAGATTCTATTCCTCGGCCTTGCTGGAGGCCTTTCAGCACACAAGTCCACACGGCTTTCGTCTTGGATAGACGAAAGTGCGGCTATTTTGCCCACCCTGTCGTAGCTTCTCCGTTAATGTAGGCAAAGCCGGGAAAGTGTTGCGCATGCTCATATTCAGAGTTCCTACGTGGTGCCAGAGGCGAATATATGTCGCCGGTTGAGGCATAACGTGACGAGTGCATAGGTGGGCTGGAATAGCAGCTATTGGCTGGGGGTACATCTGACCAGCGGGGAGTCACTGGGGTCGGGTGCAGCCGAGGTGAAGCACCCATCAGACATGGCTCCATGCGTGACATCTGGCTGTTCAGCGGGTACTGTAAAACGAACAGAACAATAATATCAGAGCTAAGAATGCATTTTATCTTACACATAACTAACCAGACTCACTGCATTTAAATTATTTTAGGTGAGCAATTTATTTGTTACCATTGCTGAATTTATGCAGCTGAACTAGAAGGCAGTTTGTAGCATGTATGAGATCAGTTACCAAGGGTACGTCAATTATGAACAAAATTCAAACATGTCAACATGTGTGCCTATTAAAATTGTTTCTGGCCTCAAAAAGAACTTTTAAAAAAGCATAGTGTCTCACTTGTTTCTTCTCAGTCACTTCCGTCCAGATTGTGCCACTCAGACACTTGGACATTGTGCCCATTTTAAACACACGGAAGAAAAGTGACAGTAAAATCTCTTTTTCGTTTGGAAATAGACGCGACGCACAGTCAAAGCCATTATGAGGGACTACAGCACGGAAAAAGTAAGTCAGTCAGGGTCAGAGACCGAGATATGAGGCTTAGTGACCTCTTGTTCAAGCGGAGAAAAGAGGCCATTGAATAACAATATTTTAATAAAGCTGTTCACAATCTGGACTCGCACTGGCTGGCTGGCTGGTCTGAAGCTTCTATTGAGTGCTGAGTGGAGGGGTGCTGACTGTCGGAGATCTGACCGGGCCACCTTTTAGCGCCTGTATCCGCTCTGAGCAAGAGCAATTTAGCACCGTCTGCACTGAGACATGGTCTATTACAGGATTTGGCTGGGTACGAGAGCTCTATATAGGAAATTATTGTCTACGTTATTTTTGGCTCATGATAAATGATGATACCAACTGAAACGTGTCTTTATTTATAATATTAAACGATTTATCACGATTTAACTAACACTAGTTTCTCCATTTAGCACTGCATCATCCCTGACAGTCACAGTGGGTTTGATCAATTGATGTGCCCATTGCAATGGACATCACAATCTAATAACTGGGCAGTGTAATCACAATGGCACCTGGGCAAGATCTTTTAAACCCTTATTATTACTTATAATAATATTATTATTATATTTAATAATACAAGTATGTCATGATATATTTTCATGAGGTAAGTGATGGCATGATGGTTAAGGTACTGTGCTAGAAATCAGAATGTTGGCAGTTCAAGCCTTGCTGCTACAAAGTTGTCACTGTTGGGCCCCTGAGCAAGGCCCTTTACCTTCAATTGCTCTAAACGGTCTTCTGTTGTTGGAAATGTGTACATTAATTTAGTGGTGAAGCTATATTGACTGTGTCAAAGTCGAAGGCTATTTTGTTTAGTTTACATGTTCTCCTATTGCCTGTGTACATTTCTATTCACAGACCAAAGACATGCACGTCAGGTGAATAGGCAGTGCAATATCGACTGTGTTTGACTAATAAATCGTGTGTAATGAGTATATAAGGAGTAGCTGGCACGTCTGTCACGAATGTAACCAACGTGCAAAACATGACGCTAAACTCCTAATAAATAAATGAAATACTTATCATTGTTTGCTCAGTACATTCCTGCGAAAGGAGCATATCGTAAAAGAGCTTGGAAAGAAATAACAAGAGGTTCAACCTCAGGCTAAGCCAACTGCTCTGCATCACACAAGGCCCGGTGTTTCATATGCTAATAGCTTTAATTTGCCATTCACTATTCTTATTCATTTTACTCTCTCTGTCTGGGTAACAAACCATATAAACTACTATTAAGCACACAGGTCTGGAATACACTTCCGTTACCATTTCAACTGACAGGAATACACAATTATTATGCAGCCGTTTTTGTCACAGCAGCTACTTAAAGATGTATATTGGAAGTCTAAACAGCCATATTAACAGACATTGGCATTGCATTTGAGGTGCTGAGATGTTTGCTGTATCTCAATTACAGATGTCAGAATACACTTTACCCCAGTTGCAATACGGTTCACGACCTTTACTTCTATGGTAAATAAAACCAAGCCAAAAATACAGTGCCAGCACTTAAAGTGAACATCTTAAATGAAACCCAGATTCGGTTCACTCCAGTTCAATCGATCCTAAACGATTCTTTGCGAATTGTTACATCACTAATCTCAATTAGTGATCCCTGAGCCTTTGGTATGATGATGACATACTGACCTGTGCAGAGGAACGATGGTAAGAGGAGTAGTGCAGGGGGGTGGAGATGCCAGCTTCATGGGGTAGACTTGGGGGTAGACTGGGGTACTGGCTCTGAAGGGCAGGATGCTGATTTGCATAGCCGCTGTAGTTATAACTGCCCGTATAACTACACAAAAGAGATTATTAAGACTGTTGGGAAACTGAAGGTGTTTTACGAATTGAAGAAAGTCTGTTGTTGTATCTCGTGCCGCTTACCCGTGCTCATCTCTGTGCGGGTAGACTGGCATTCTGTGTGCTGATGTGGCGGGGTGGACTGGGGCACTAGTACGCATACAGGACAGCTGGGATCCACCATCTGGGGGGCTTCCTCCCGATCTGGTCACTGTGTATGTAAGGGACCAGGTATATGACTGAACAGATCCTGGTGCAATACACACATGAGGATTGTTTTACAATTAACATAAATGAACACCATAAATACACAATAAAGATGAATATTTTGGACAATTAGCTTTACCACTACAACCAATAACTTTCTAAATGGCTATAGCAGTCTGGTCTGTTCTAAAAAACGATTAAAACCAAAGGACTTGTGTGTGACTTGTTCCAACTGATTGATGTTCCAGTTCATCTAAACGGCTTTTAAGACTCTGATCCTCCCTACGAAACTCATCAAACTACACAGACACCCGTATCTGTCTGACTCATTGTTGTTTACTTGAGCCTGGATAAGTACGAAAGGGTGTGCTCATGCATTCCATCATGCAGCAAATCCATGTATAAACACCCTAGGAAAGGGTGTGTGCCATCCCCTGTATTAATGTTTGTTTAGTTTTTAGTAACGTTTAGTTTTAGTAACCTTTTCAGCATCCAAAGTGACTTACGATACAGTTTACAGTACAGTCTGAGCAATCAAGGCTTAAGGGCCTTGCTCAAGAGCCCAACGACAACAACTTAACATTGGTAAGGCTTGAACCAGCATTCGTTGGATTGGTTGGAGTTCTGTTTTATTCTTTTCTTTCTTTTAGCAGCACTTTCGTCCAGTCCCTTCTAGAACTTTGCATCTCTTTACTTATGTCCTCAGTCTACAGATTTAGTTCCTATGTATTATACCTCCTCAAACACCACCCACGTTACTGACCCTGCATCCCTCAAAATCCATCTAAAGTGTGTGTTATATCAGGCGTAACATTATAAACAGTAACTGATTAAGTGGTGAGGTGAATATTTATCTCCAGAAAATATTTGACACTTTTGCTTTGATGAAGCATCTTGGGTGGAACACATAAAGCAGCAAGTGAATCCTCAGTCCATCTTCAAAGCATGAAGATTAGCTAAGCGTGACGAATTCTGCGAGTCTGACAAGGGCTAAACTGTGATGCTCAGAACATCTCGAGAGCTGCAGTTAGTGTGGGGTGTTCCTGGTCTGCAGTGGTCAGTGTTGATGCAAAGTGGTCCAAGAAAAGAACGATAGTAAACAGGTGATAGTCTACACAACAAAACTTGGTGTCCATTGTGTATATTTGTTAGATTCATAATTACCTGAAGTAACAGACACACAAGTGTTTTCTGGAGAATGCACCGAAGCAGGGGAACTGCCGGCTGGTACTCCTACTGAGGGCACAGACTTAGCGGGAGAGTACGGTTCCAGAGGCAAAGAGGTTGGCGTGGTTTCAGTCAACATTATTTCCTCACTGTTGTCCACTGTGGGAGACGAAACAAGTCCGGTTAACTCAGTACCAAACGAAACAAAGTCAAAATGTCTCAGTGCTGTGTAATTTGCACCAATTTAAAAGACTCCCTCACCTGTTGTTTCCTCTCCCTTCATGGCTCTCATCAGCTCATTGGCTCGCTCCTGGCAGTGAAGAGACTCCAACAGGTACAGCACATAGTCATCAAACATCAGGTGAATTAGGTGAAAAGAGCCTGTTCATATACAAACATGAACACTGTTTTATTTTCTTATTTTCTTATTATTATTTACAAGATAAATGACAACGCATTTAACAGAGTCCGTCGTGTTGTCCTCTTAGAAATATAGATGTCCAAATTATGCAAACAAAACCATGAGAACATCCCAATACATTGTGTATACTTAGCATACCTATCAATCACTGCACCCTAATTTAAGCACATATATGACTTACCAAAGCTAGGGGCGCTGTGCAGTGTCATATCCCTGATCACTCTCGTTCCAAAACACGACCACATTAGCAGAAACTGCTGAGCGACCTTCTTCAAAGATCCGGGTCTCTTCCCTGCCACCTAAAAGAAATATTAACATGAGAAAAGCCTAGCGAATGGTTGTGGGGGCCTTAACCTGTGGGTCTGTGCTGTGGTCTAACCCCACAGGAACAAAAAACATGTCAACAAGTCAACTGTTTGATTTTCCCTTGGGGACACACCCTCCTATTCAACTATTGTCCGAAAGCTGGAGGATGTTCCCAAGGCGACCACATTTTTACAACCCTATATTAGCAGTATAATGGCTGAAAACAGGAGCCATGAAGACATCATTAAGTTGGGAAATTGCATGGCTTTAATAGAATTTGAATTTAGATGGATGGTTCATGTACCAGTGCCATTGAAATGGTTGAATGGCTGTAATATGGAAACCGGCTTGATAGTTAGAAACTGACATATTAATAACAAGTGCTTGCTTAAACAGACACATGCAGAAAATGATACAAAAATGTGTTTTAAGAAATAATTGGATAAAATAAAAAGCCATCGCATGTCATAACTGATTCCCTCATGAGCGAACTAGATGAAATTGATGCTGTTACTTAAACAACTAAAATCTATTATATGTAGTAATTACCGATTAACACTGAAGTGCGCTTGAGCCCTTTAACTATGTAATAAATCAATCTTTCAGTGTGAATTCAATCCGTGGTGTGAACTAAGACGTATAAATGCCTCTTCTAAAGTGGTTTAGGCGTCTCAGCAACAACCACTGCTAAACTTTGTGGTTTCTAAATTTGCAGCAAGTGTTTGGGTAAAAATATTCCCTGCTTTAGAATAATTGAGACCCTGTGAACCAAGTGTTAGTTATTCTGGCCTCAAACTTACTCATCGCCTTTACAAGCCAGGCTTATTGTCCAATGTTAGTAGGTAGATATATAGATAGATAGGCAGATAGACAGACAGACAGACAGATAGATAGATAGATAGATAGGTAGGTAGGTAGGTAGGTAGGTAGGTAGGTAGGTCGGTCGGTCGGTCGGTCGGTCGGTCGGTCGGTCGGTCGGTAGATAGATAGATAGAACTTGATTGATCCCTTTAGGTGGTTCTCTCAGGTAAATATGAGGTTCCAGTAGCATCATAATTACACGTTAGACCTTAACATGACATTAAATACTTGTCCAGTGAATAAGCAGACAGATTTACAGTTATAGTTTAAGTGTTGTGGACAGTTTTCCCAGAGAAGAAAAGGGTGTCACGGCTACAAATCAGCATGGAACATCTCTACAGACTACACATATCCACAGAATGAGATGGTTAGGAGTACAAATACTGTATACTGTAATCTTTGTCCATGTTGTAAAGCTCAAATTAAAGATTAGTTTATCAATGAAAAGGGTGTCATGTTCATAAAGTGCTTTTTAGAGAGGAAAACAAATGCTGTACTAACCTTAACTACACATCTGTCCACCATAGAGTCCAGCCACTCAATGTAAGCTTCAATGGGAGATTGATCCTCCAGCAATCGGTCAAATTCCTGATACACTGAATATGTTAGATGAACGAGAAGGATGAACTATGTTAAGACTTGTTTTTTAAATTATATGTGGTTCATGACAAGAAAATACTTGAAACTAAGAGACTTAGTTTGTTTAGAATTAAACCATTTTAAAAGTCTCAAGAAGATAAAAATAAAGATTCGTATAATATGTCGAGCTGCATTGGCAACACCCAACTCTATGAACTCTGGCCTTATGAGCCATTTGGGGCTAGCCGCTGAAATACTCACTGGGTGTTAAAGCATTAGGGGAAAGTTGGTTAACCTCTCAGCAGCCATAATTAAAGGCTGTCTTTCATGACCGTGGGAATGATTCAGCCCTGGGTACGAGCTGCTGATTGACATCATATTCAGGTCAAACATCATGTACTGGCAGTGACTAACAAGTGATAATTGTAATATTTATTACTAATAATGGATACACTGATTTTTGTCAACATTAATCAGGTGATACTTGAATGTAACTGGAAGGTTATTGCAAAATGACTGAAGCATTTGATTCAACGACAGTTACAATACAGTTAATCAAATGGTCTAATTATTTTTTAATTAAACCACTGGTAAATACAATAAATACATTGATAAATACACTGGTAAATACATTTTTAAATGTATTTAATGTTCAAGTTAAGAATTCAATGCACTTAACCTATACATTTACACTTAATGGGACTTTCTTAATGAATATTATAATATTATTGTTTCATAATCCTATAAAAGCAAGTCACTTATTGTAGGTAGATACACCAATAAGGAAGTACGGTGGCTGAGTGGTTATAACACTGTCGCCTCACAGCAAGAAGTCCCGGGTTCGATCCCCGAGTCGGGCTGGGGACTTTCTGTGCGGAGTTTGCATG
>JAOUQU010430969.1:0-10184 GCA_028566735.1 Ammoglanis amapaensis | reverse complement strand
CCTACCTACATACCCACTTTCCCCCCGCCCTATCCACCTACCTACTTACCTACCGAACTTATCCTAACTACTTACCTACCTATCTACCTACCTACTTACCTATCTATTTACCCACCGACCTACCCACCTACCTACCCACCGACCTACCCACCGACCTACCCACCCACCTACCTACCTATTTATTTATTTTCATAAATAAACACGTAGGGCTATGTGACCTACAGTGAAAATCAATTCAGAAAATCTGAACAAAATTTCACATCAAGTTTATATTATGCACTTGACCTTCACTTGTATAACGTAGGATCCACTTTAGTCTTTTACTAAACATTTTACACCCTACTTGACAGTGCTTGACAGCTCACATGTAAGTGCACACTTTAGACCAATGGCTCTCAACTGGGGGATGTTCAGTGTTCTATCAAAGACGGTATTTTTTAAGGTAATTTTCAGTTACGTGCAACTAAAAAAGTAAAGAAAATGCAATTAAAAAATTAAAAATCAATGCATGATTTTTGGGATGTCATACTGAATAAATGTATTTTAAACTACCCATAGCTTACTCTGGGTCTTCGAGATGTAGAGTATTGGAGGGAAGTGCTGTCCCAGGTGACCTGACCGCCACAATCACCTGACTTACACCCAGTTAAGTTTATTTGTAATGAATTGCACCAGAGATTAAATCAAAGCAGTCAACAAGTGTTCAGCACTCATTGGAAGTCTTTTAAGACCGTTGGAATACAATTCCAAGTGGCTCCCCATGAAGCTGATGGCAAATCTGAGTGCAACTTGTACAACAAAGCTGTCCACTGGTTTATTTAACTGGTTAATTTCACACATTCATTAATAGTTTGTATGTCTTTAGTATGAATCTATAATGTAAGGGGAAAAAATAGAAGCTATTGGCCTGTGTTGGACTGCTGTGCTTTCCATTGTGTTTCTGTGTGCCTTGCACCCATTGAAAAGCTGACACTGTTGGGACATTGAGTGACGCTCTTAAACCCTTAGTTACTACAGTATACTCTGACAATACTGTAAGTTAGTTTGGATAAAACTTGTATGCCTAATACTGAAAATGAAAAATGGGCCATTACTAACTTATATATTTAGTTTGGCATTTAGTAGGAGTGTGAGTTTTAAACACCTGAATTATGGATTTAATGGTTTGGGGTGGCACGGTGGCTAAGTGGGTAGAACTGTGACCTCACAGCAAGAAGGTCCTGGATACAAAATTGCTCGTTTCCGGTCATGAATGCAACCAAAAGTGTTAAAGATTACGTCAAAATCCTAATAAATAAACATGTAATGGTTTCCTGCTGCAGATTAAAACACTGCAAAAGTCCATGTACAGAGGAAGTCTTGTGCCGATCAGCACTTATCCACAAGGCAGCTCTATACTTGGCTGTAGGACACATGTGTTTACTAACATGCACACACACAACTTTGGTATGCGAGGGTTTATGCACGCATGGACATTTAATAGCTCGGCACATGCCTTGGGAAAACGGAACTGACCGAATGTACGCTACATTAGATTTAATGGTTGCTCTACTGGGACACTACTGTTTCTGTGTGAATAACTCGCCAATTTGTGTTGAAAAATATTTAGCAGAATAAATCTGAGCATCAAAACATGGATTGTGTGAGATTTCCGATGTAAAGCTGGCATAAAACTGTCAGGGATGTGGTAGTCAGGTGTGACACTAACGCATCATCTTGAAGATGCACGTTGTACACCCAAAGACTAGTGGTCTGTATGGTAATGAAGTGCAAATGGGAGAAGGGTGCAGAGACGTGAAAGCCTCTCTGGTGACTAGCACACTCCACACCCCAGCAACAGCGGGTCTCCGGCTGGAATTTTCCATGAAGCATGTGGCACGTTAAAGCGCTCCGGAGCATATATGCATGCGCTTCTATTCTTCTTTAAAAGCGTTTGTTACATTACACAGCTTACTTCCCCTCTCTCATCCCCCCTCTCTGCATTTTTGTACGGTATCCAGTGCCCCGCAGTGCTGCCTGTGAGGACTTCCTGGTGCAGGAATGAAGCAGATAACCCTGTTTAATTAGAAAACTTACATTTTAATCGGAAATCTTTCAAATGGAGATAAATAAGAGGCCATCTCTAAAATCATCTGGCTGTTTTGCGTGTGTTGTGAGTGTTATTTATACCCCCAGAAATACCTTTCGCATTCAGCCTGGCAGAGCGCCAGTTCTATTCATATTTAGGGTATTTATACAGTCGACAAGGCCAAGAATAATATTTAAAGCAAGCTACACATGGAGGCATATAAAATTTCTTTCGAATGTATTTTACCCCCATGCGATAGACTTGCATTTGATCAGTGAGGGGGGAAACCATTTAAGAATTTATGGCACAATAAGGCCATTGAATGTTATTATTTTGCTTACATAGTCGTGGCTTTAAAAACATGAACCTGCACAGTAGGTCTGTGTAGGTACACAGTGGCTTATTATTCCACTAAATGTGTAGGCGGGGGGGGCAATGCAATTAGCACTCTTTTGACTAAAGCATTGTTGAGGACATAGTGGATCGTGTTTAATAGTTTAAACTAATCTAGAACATTAAGTGGTTTACAGGTTTATACAAAAATTATTTCCCCCGCCAAGCACCCAGTGACATTTCAGCTATGCAGGTCAAGGTTAGCCTAGCGGTTAGGGTGCAGGACTAGTAATCCGAAGAACGTTAGTTCAAAACGTCACCAATGCTAAGTTGCTGCAGTTGGGCCCTTGTACCGTTGCTCAGACTGTATATCGTAATATATTGTAATGTAAGTCACTTTAGATATCTGCTGAATACTAAAAACGTAAATGTAGTCGCTGACATTCGTCTGCAAACAATTGTTTAGTGCAGGATCACCTTCTATAGTGACCCATGAAGGTTAAGTGCCTTGTTCAAGGGCACAATAGTGACTGCAGTGCAAATTCTGTATTCAACTCTTTACCTTATGACTGAACGCCCAAATCTCTATCTAATATGCCACCACTGCATGCACATTAATATTGGCTTCCGTACATTTAAGTGTTAACCTTAAGTGAGACCAAATCTTAAAAGCCTGGTGGTTAGAGAGCTGGGTTAGTGATCAGAAGGTTGCCAGTTTCATTCGTAAAGTCGACAGGACACGACTAAGGTGCCTTTGAGCAAGGTATTATGTGTTCACTGCTTCCCCCTAGTGTGTGATTACTAGTGTACTACATCACAATTGACATTTTCCCAATCAACTTCATGAGTTTTCAGAGGTGCTGAGCACTTGTTGATCACTTTGACTTTACTCTACAGTGCAACTCATTCCAAATGTTCTCAAACGTTTTTAGTTCAGTATATTATAGAGGCCAGGTCATCTGACACAACACTCCATCGCTGTCTTTCTTAGTCAAATAGCCTGGATGTGTGTAAACTGTACAGAGCTCGAATAAAAACACCAAACACTGTACATGCTGTAATTTCGTCCCCCGTTCCATTTCATTACAACACTAAACTACAGCTTGATCTTGGGCAGGGTCAGGGTGGGTTTGCTTTCCACTGAATCACTGTGACACATCTCAGACAGACCTCATACAACCCATCCCCCACCCCTGACACCCCACTACTGACATATCTTTATGCAGACAGCCATCAAAAAATAAAGATGAACATTTGACTAAATGATTCTGATCATTGTCTAAGGTAGGAAGAGACACATCTCAATAGACTTAGTTGGAGATTTCGAGTGGCTAATCCACATCCTGCATGTTTTGCAAGGTGAGAGGAAACAAGAGTATCTGGAGATAATCTACATAAGCACAAGATGGACGTGCAAACCCGTTGACAGAGTCTCCTATGGTAAAGATTGTACCTAGGTTCTCCCTTGATTGGAATGGATAAATGATGTCTACATTCCCCCAAAAAAACTTTAATTAATTAATTAAAAACTGTCAAATAATGCTATTTTATTCTAGAGTGGAACAGATAGTAATAATAGGTAGTACTCAAAGTTAATAATAATTTCATACAATTATTAGATCATGACCCACACCACTACTCGTACGCCCTTCCTGACACAATCCTCCTAAGATTGTAGGAACATAGCCACAATGCACGGGTCTATGCCTTCTATAGACACCTATAGGATATTTAATTGTCTCGGATTAGCCTTGCTAATGTTTTTGGACTGTGGTCCTTTTTGATTAAGTGCAAATTTTATCATCAAGTGTTACACTTCCAGTTACATTCGTGGCAGGAAACAGTTACTCATTAAACCAGGTTAAATTTAACACAGTTATTGACAATTTTGTATAATTAAATTACATGCAATGTTCTGGTCTCTGGAAGAAAAGTGAGTCCACAAACCCACGCAGACAGGGAGAACATGCAAACTGGACACAGAAATCTATCCTGACCAGCACATCTGGAGATCAAACCCAGGACCTACTAGCTATGAGGCGACTCGGCCACTGTGCCATCCTTCAATTGTTTGAAGGAACTAGAGCACCTGAAGGAAAACACACATAGACAGAGAGAGAACATGCAAACGTTGCAATCTTTGCACAGGATGGATCTGGAACACCCCACGTGGGCATCAAATCCAAGACCTTCTTGCTATGAGGTGACAGTGTTACCTACACAGTCACAGTCCCACACTTAATAAATAAACAAGTTTTTTTGTAACTTTAGTAATACTTCAATATTGTAAAGCTGTGGTCTGGTGCTTAGAGAACTAGACGGCTCGATTTCCGAGAGTCGACAGGTCATGACTGAAGCGCCCTTGAGCAAGGCATCGAACCCCTAAATGCTCCCCGGGCACAGTGACTAGGATTGCCCACCAAGTTGGGCACATGTGCTCACTGCTGCCTTTAATGTGTGTTCACCAGTGTGTGTAAATATGGGTTTCACTGCACAGATTGGGTTAAATGCAGAGGATTACTTGATATGTTTGCATAACCACAGCGGTGAAAAAATTTCTAAGTTGCAATTTTTTTATTTTGGTTTATTGTGTTTCCGATGCCGCTAGTCATCCAGAAAAGTCTATATTTGTTTCCATGTCAGATTTGACATTTACACTTACAGGTTACATTCATGACAGACACTGTTGCTATTTATTTGAATCAGTACACAAGTATAACGTCATGGACAATTTAATATATTCACTTTAGCTCAGTTACATATTTTTGGACTGTTTGAGAGCTGCAGCCATACAGAAATGACCCAGGTCAGAAATAAAAGTATTTGAAGGTGGCACGGTGGCTTAGTGGGTCAGTACTGTCGCCTCACTGCCAGGAGTCACAGAATTGATTCACGGGTCAGCCCCGGAAGCTTTCTGTGTGGAGTTTACATGTTCTCCCCATGTCCGTCTGGGTTTACTCTGAGCGCTCCGGTTTCTGGCCACAGTGCAAAAACACACAACAGGCAAGACTAGATGAATCCAAAGAGACCAAATTGTCCATGACTGTGTTTGATGGGACTTGTATATGGTTTGAATTGTGTGTGATAAATGACCGTTTCCTGTCATGGATATGACCAGGCTTTTAAAATGCTCAATACATAAACGAATATACGAATATTTGCAAATAAATAAAAAGTTTCAGTATTAAGTAGCAAAAAATAAAAATAAAAACAATAATAAAGATACCATAGAAACTGTAGACACCAGATCTTTTAGGAATAAAAGCAAAGGCCGAAGTTAAGACTGAAGACCTATGACACTTTTGTTTGTGCACTTACTCTCTGAGGGGTAGAAGGGGTACATGTCTATCTTGTGCACCTCCTTGGCATAGTACTCCTCCTCACTCCTCTGGCGCTCGCAGGTGGCCGCACGCTCGTTGGCTTTCTCCTGCAGGAGGTCTCTTGTGCTGTTGTAGATGGCAATGATGTCCCTGGACACCTCCTCTGGTTCGGGGAAGTCCTCCGGTGGTCGGCTGAGCTTCAGCTTGCTCAGGATCTGGCCACGGATGGCCTCAATGCGCTTCTTCATGAACTGGTCCATGTCTAAGGTGCTGCACGTGGACAAGCCCAGAGCCACAGCCACTAGATCCAGGCTGAGGAGGAAGCTCAGGACGAACAGGTTCATTTTGAAGGATGTGAATGCGCTGGTGTATGAGTGGTTACGGTTCTGAGTTGATATAGAATGTCAAGGTTGCTTGGAGTCCTACAGCTTCCAGGGGAACGGAAAGACTCTGGAGAACTTGTGAGGTTTTGAATAAATAATAAGGGGAAAATTACATAAAATACAGATTAATAACTAAATCTGATCGCATTTCGTATTCCAGTAAATCAACAAAAAGAAGGTGTAGCTGAGGCTATATAACAATAAAAATAACAGCAACACGTGCATCTATTTCGTCCCAGAAAATCCATTCGACTAAAAAAAATGTTCAATGGCAACCCGATACATAATAAAAACTCCGTTCTGTTGATATCGGGTGCGCGTAACCGTCACACCACATCCAAGCGCACCAAGAGTCATAAAAATGGGATCAAAGTCAGTCACAGACGGTCTGTATGTTTAAGTAAATCACCGATAAAGACCAGTAAAGATCAGTAGTCGTTCGGGTCGGTACAGTCTGGGTACACAGTGCGCGCCACGGCCGCATCCAAGCTGCGCAATCCTAAAGCGCGCCGCCGCGCATCTCCACCGAGCGCAAAGTCTCCAAGAAAACACGACTCGGGCTCAAACAAAACAGGACACAGACGGATCCACGGATGTACAGATGACAGGAGACGACAGACGAAGTGAATAATAAGAAAGTCAGGAGCTTATTTTCCCTTATGCGGGACGGAAATAGTGCGAGCGCGTGTGTCCATCGCCTCTAGTGGAACACGGCTGTTAGTTTTTGGTCCCTGTGTGCCAGCGCGCACCATCTCCTGACGGCCGGCTGGCCAGAGAGCGAGTTTATAAAGGACGCGCCTCCTCACCACGTGTTTTTTTTTTCACACCAAGACTGCCGTCCTAACGCACAGACCAGTGGGAAACTACACGCCACCAAAACTTTACTGCACTCCAACCCACTCACGCTGCATCTTATTATCCACATGTTAGTGCGCGCACTGACCCCGCGCAGGTCCTAACGCCGCCGCTTTTACACCCCTGTGCTTGCTATGTTGGGCAGTGGATGGCTAAGAACAAGGGTGTCTGTATTTTGGGGGGCAAAGAGGGACCGATTTGGTGAGGGGGAAACCTGGCAGGGTTCGGACCATTCGGCCTGACGTCATAATTTAGTTGCTCCAGTGATGTTCAGAACAAAAATGTACACAGAACAAAATGTATAGGGTTCAGAACTTATTTAAAATATATTTTTTACAAAACATGATTTGTTTTATTTCATTTTTCTAAGATAACAAAATTTATAATGCACATGGAGAACATGCAAACTTCAAACAGAAAGGATCCACCTGCCTGTACTGGATCAAACCCAGGATCTTTTTTTCCCCCCTGACATACAGACGTCACATGTCATATGTACCTTATATGTGCATCTGTAACATGCATCCAAAGTGACTTACTGTTATGACTGTAATGTGATTTTAACGGTATCAAGGATGACAGCCTATCAGAGGCAGGGCTTAAACAGGCAACCTTCTGATTAGTAGTTGTGGTTAGTCTAGAGTCGTGGCATTCTGCATCCCTTGAATTGTTTTTCTCTAGTATTTGGACATTTCGTTACTAGATGTGGGCTGTTCCAGCGTCTGTGCGGGTTTCCTCCCACGGTACAAAAACATGGAGCCAGGTTAACAGGAGGCACTGATTTGTCTTAAAAAGTAGGACTAATGCTCTGGTAAAAAAGAGGAGGTTTGTGTGAGGAAGATCATCCAGAGTAAATAGCTTTGCCAAATCAATAATACTGATCACCATCAGCTGTGGTGACAGCCAAAAGTACCACAATAATTACACTTCACAGATGTTGCATTTATTACATCTGGCAACATGCAATAGCGAGAGATATACTTAATGTCTGGATTCGTTTTTTTTCCCTTAAGCCTCATATGCTGTTAAATAGCTTTTAGGCGTTCCGAAGCTTCACCCCACCCCCTTCATTCTTAAGAACGTGTTATATTTCTTCGTACCCTCACAACCTCATCACCTCCAGCACCTGTCTGATTTACACTTAGGCTAGAAATCTTTTTATTCATCGTTTGCCAAGCTCCTCCTTTTCACCCGCAACTTGACCATCAGTCAGCCCTGACAATTTGTCAGGAGTGCGCTGGCTGCTGGCGGGAACCAGATGTGGCCACTAAATCAGTACCAACATGGGCAGATGTGCAGCGAAAAGAAGGCTTTAACTGTGCGGGTACTGGGGGAGTCTTTCCATGATAAACAAGGCCTCAAAAAACACACCTGTTCAACATCAAAGCAATCCGGTGTGACCAGTGTAGGTGAGGTTCTTAGCTGGGGCCTGGTTGGAAGAGCCCAGAGAGAGAGAGAGAGAGAGAGAGAGAGAGAAAGAAAGAAAAACATAATCACACCAAAAGTAAAGAAGACACATTCTGAACCCGGGTGTCAACAATGCCGGGTGAAAGCTGGCATTCCTGAGTGAAAGGGCGTAGTGTTGCTTTGACGGATGAGGGGATTTACGTGGTGAGACAGGTCCGTCTGAAACGAGGTGTCGTGCCCTCTGTGGCCATAACCCGCTCTGTAAATATTTCCATTCAATGTGTGAACAGTTGGGCTGAGGATGAGAAAGATTGAAAAAGACCAGTCAGCGAAAAAGCTTCATCTTTTGCATGGCTGCTCCCTAAAAGAGGACACACACACACACACACACACACAGATTTCCTGGCAACCCTCGCACCGAGGCATGCAGGCAAACGTACGGACATTCATGCCCCATATAGATTAGAATGCTGGTCTCGAAATGTCAGTCAGGATCGTTATCATGCTTCACTATAGTACATCTAAACCTCAGTACTTAACAGCTTCCTACCATTAAGTATGTTTGCATTATTTGAAACTGGGGTTTTCCACAGGTCATTAAGTCAGAAAGTGACCTGAGAAGGCTGGCACATAAAGCCATGCTTTAACGACACTGCTAGTTTGTGCAACAGCACCACCTCGTGGTGAATTGCTCATACACAAACATTGTTCACATTCTATCCAGTAAAGCGGTAAAATCAATACACTTAATCTGACCTTCTGTCCAATCCGTTCAGTGAAACACACACTAGGATAGACATTTACAGACGCTAGTGAACACACACTAGGGGGCAGCAGTGAGCACAGACACTCTGTTTGGTGGGCAGCTCTAGTCACGGGCAACGTTCCGATTTCAAGCCCAGTTCTCCAACCCCGAAGCCGCTGCTGCTTCCTGCATCTATAGATCTCACTTTCAAGCTTGTCCTGCCATCAATCGGTCAGTTTGTCGGTCCGTCAGTTACCTATCTAACTATTTCTGTCCATCTGAGTCGTGTCTATCTATCCAACTGTATGTCAGCATATCAGTCTATGCACTCATACGTCCATCAGCTTGAGATACCATTTATTTAAACTGTATTACCAAGAATTATGAAACAATATAAAAAATCAATTTTATATTATATAAATTGTTTTCTGTTGTTTTATGTTTAGGTAACATTTTACAGCAGAAACATCAATGCATCTTCTAGTTAAGAGTCATGATAAGACACACGAGGCGAATGCACTAAACTGGTCACTAATGTGTTGCATGGTACAGGGTTAAACACACACATGCAAGACAATTTCAGTATCTCCAAGTAACCTGTTTGCATGTTTTCGGACTGTGCAAACTCCACACCGATTACCTTACACAGGAACCAAACTCAAGAAATCTTGTCCCAAAGCAACAGTGATAACCACTAAGCATAAACATTATTTAATTTATAAATAAACTTATATGCAAGATCGATTGACTAAAGGTTTCAAACATAATAAAAACAGTGATTTAATAAGGCACATAATAACAAGTTACTTTATTGTCACTGGAAAAATGCTCTTTAAAGTAAAAGATGTAGTAACAACTAGGGTTGACCGCAATTAATCGATTATTCGAAAAATTTCTAGTCGGCCAAATTCCATTGGTCGACTAGTCGCAGGAAAGAAAAACGCTGCGTTTCGTCAAAGGACTTCTGTGACTTTTAATTTGAACGGCGTCACAAAAGAAGACGTGACACTCCATACCAGTAAGTGGTGGTAATGCACACCCTCAGATTATTGCCAACCGCCATTAAACACCAC
>JAOUQU010430959.1:0-10185 GCA_028566735.1 Ammoglanis amapaensis | reverse complement strand
ACACAAACTCCTGAACAGAAACTGAACTGATCATGTGACGATTATTGACCCCAAATTATCCGACTGAATATCCGACACGGCGGCTTGATTTCCGACCGGAACCGGACTGGATCGGATAGCTTAAAATTGGTCGGATATTCGGGAACCGGAACCGGAGATCCGGTGCAACCCTAGCTCTGACCCCAAATTCCAAACAAGTTGAAATATAGAAAGAAAGAATTTAGTTGTACTGTGCATTTGTATATATGTTATAACAAACAAAGTCATTAAACAAACTGCTGAGGGCATTTCAAATATCATGGGGATCTGACAGGGTCTGAAATCATATGGCACTGTATCGAAGCTCTGACAGAAGCAACTTACACCTCTGTTATGGCAGCATTAATGCAAATAAGTGGAGCAACTTGTGCTGTAAGCCCAGTTCATCCTTTCCAGAGAAGCCGGTGCATTTTTGCAATGCAAAGCCACATGCAGTACGCAATATATGACTAAGAGTACTGGACAGTCCTGTCTGCTGTAATGACCCATTCCCAATACAAAATTGTAATGATTTCAAAACAAAAACCTTTAAAGGAAACATTATGCAAATTTCATATTTCAAATTTCTTTTTGTGTGTTGTTGTATTTCCATGTGGGTCTCTACTGATCCTAAAATTAATCCTTCCAAAAAATGAGGCCTTTTGAATTTGAGTTACTAATAAAAGCTGAAATTACGCCACTTAGGTGACAAACAATGCTGGTGAAAATATTGTTCATTAATCTGTAAAATAACAACAGCCACTATTTAATCATTTAGAGAATTGCTTTTAGGCTCACCTAAACGAACTAAAGCTTGGTGTAAAAAAGCAAAAACAGGTAGTGAAAACCATAGAGACCCAGCTATCGCTAATTACATACACAGCAATACAAAAGCTGATGCATTGTGGCTAACAACAGCTGGAGAACATTCATTAAGTTCACCCTCTTAAAACCTGATAACACTGACAATGTACGCACAAGACAGAACAACTAGTCGTTTGTAAGAGACGTGCGTAATGCATTCTGCAATCTTATTTATCAAACTACAGCGTTAGCAATTGGCTTCCAGTAATGTTTATGTCTCAAATAAAATTATATGTACTATATGGATATATGGATAAAAGAAATTACCCCTTGGGGATAAATGTTCTATTAAATACAGAAGAAGAATTTAGATCATTTAGTTTAATAGACCAAGCTTACAAGTCATCCCCAAATCTGACTGACTACTTCAAATTGATATTTTTGGTTACCAAATACAATTCAACAGAGAAAAATAGTTTTGTCTAGTGATCCTTAATAATACATAAAATGTGTATCAGGACTTAAATGAAAAATTACCACTTGCTTAAAAACCTGAATGGAAGAACCATTTTTATATAATTACAAGCAGAACAAAGAAAGAAACTGAAATTGGTTTCTTGTATCAAATAGACTCAATTGCTTCTGGCACTGTGTCTTACCCTAACGCTGCAAGGCAAGCTGGGTAAACAATGAGCGTACACAAAGCAGAACTAGGAAGTGACTGATCAGATTAAAGAAAACCACGGTGATGGGGAAAACTCAGAGAATGAGATCAGTTTTACTTTTTAATGAAGTGCTCTAAAAGTAAAATGTAGCTGCGATAAAAAAATACCATATGGAAATGTTAAGTGGGCTAAAAGTAAACTTGAAAAATGGCACTAAAAGAGCTTTTGTTTCACATTCAAGATTTTAAAGATCCACTGGCTTTCAAGTTCTTATTTGACGTTTCAAAGGGGAAAAAAAACATGCATGCGAAAAAGTTTTACTTTTGTTAATGGCTTCAGAACAGTGCGAGCATTTTCTCTATTTAAACTTCAAGGGGACGTATTATATATATATTTAAACAAGTTAAATTGGGGCTAAGCACAAAAATCTCTTGCACATTAAGAAATCTCACCAGTTTTGTTCTTGCCAGTTTCAGACCCTTTCAGAAAGAGCTGTTTTAAAGGCTAAATGGAGGAGCTATGAGAGAGGTGCCAGAAAAATTCGATGCGAAAGTCCTTACTGTAAGAGATGGATGGGGAATCTTTTCCCAGGAAGTGTTTATAGGAGCAGTAGAGACCCCAGTGGAAATAAAAAAAAGCATACAAAACATAAATCTTGCATAACATGTCCAGTTTCCATGTCCGAATCTATATAGCCAGGAACAAATGCATTCTTCTTATATTTTAGAACATGATTTATTAATCGTGAATTGTTTGGAGAGAAACTATTTTTGTATCAGTTTGTATTCTTCTGCAGGTCCATGAAGTTTGTAAAGTAACAGATCAGATGAGAACTTAAGGTTATTTTAAGCTACTGTTTACACAGACATGTTATCATACAGAACTGTGAGGACAAGGTTGAGGCAGTTCTATAAACCAGAAGAATCAAAATAGTTATTAACTGAGTAAAATGTGTGAATTCGGGTGGGTGGTGCATCAGACAGAAGCAGACAGTCTGACGGGCTCTCAAATGGGTAATAAGGCTTGATTTGCATTGCATGTCAATGAATGTGCCCCAATAGGTTTTCCTCCCAAATCTTCCCGGAGTTCCCAACTTCCCATCTGGTTGCATTTGTGTTCTTATGTACTGCTGCAGTGTTTGTTCCTGACAGAACCCAAACGCCATCACAAAATCATATACTGAGCCTTTATCCTTCTTGTCGTAAAAAGAAAATACTGTAACGGAGATTACATTTTATTTATCAAAATAATTAAAGGTTTTTCATTTCTGAGGTAGGCACAAACTATGCAAAACTATTTTGAAACAACAACTAAATGAAATGTATAGCAAACACTGCCCTCTTCAGTTTAAAGTGAATTTCGATTCATTATACATATTTAATCAATTTGAATATTTTTTTATTATTATTAAACCGTTGTTAACTGTCTTTTGGTAAAATGTTAAATCATTATTAGGTTTGTAACAATACACCATGAATCGACATATTGGTATCCCTATTTCACTTTTAAACAGCAGAGGGCGCTGCTAAAGGAGGCAGAAATAAGTGCACGGGCAGAAAAAAAGCTGAAATAATTGAGCATGTTTAGATTACTAAAAATATATCAAAATTATTTTAAAAATAATAAACTAATCCTAAATTTTATGTATTGTTATAGCTATAATTGTTATTATATACTTGTTTATTCTGGTTGTCCATAGTTAATATTTTTGTATACAGTAGCTATATTAAAATCAGGTCAAGCCTGTTTGGAGGTTAATTTGAGAGGCTGAATTTGTTCATAGATAACAAAGCCGCTACAAAGTCTGGACAGTGTAGCCTAGTGGGAAGAGCGTTGGGCTGGGAACCCAAATCCAGGGCTTCAAATCCAGGCTCTGCTACACTGCTGGGTCCTTGAGCAAGATCCTTAACCCTTGTCAGCTCCATTGGCTGACCCTGCGCTCTGACCCTGACTTCCAGACAAGTTGGGATATGCGAAGAGAAACATTTCATTGTACTGTACATCTGTATATGTGTAATGACAAATAAAATTGAATTTGAATGGCGAATTGGATTTGGCAGTACTTACCTTACTCTGTAAAAACTGACTGCCTGAAATACCAAAAGCAGCCGAATGGATGCACTGACAAAACTAGTAAGTAAATAGTGCATAACGAAGTGAACAAGTAAACAAGTAAACGTACCTTGAGCTAGCATAGTGAATTCCAGAAACAAGGCGATGTGGTACATCTCCATGGCTTCCTCAGTGCGCAAAGATACCCCGGCCTTTCCTGCTGCGCTGCTGGTCCCCAGGACCTGAGCTTCACTAAGGCTGCCTACTGAGGGGCTGCCACGCATTACCAGAGCCAGGTCCACTACGTCCGTGTACATGCAGTGCAATATAACCCGGGCATATTTCCGTGGGATGATGGACTCATCCAGCACGATCAGCGTAGGTGTCTGAAGAGTTCGCTCTGTCAATTCTTCTCCGGTGTTAACTCGACGCTGCAGAAGGTTTCGGAAAAAAGGAGAGCGTGCCGAGAGGACTGCCTTGTGGGCTCTGAGGTCATCCTCCCTAGATGTCGAATAATCAGCTTTCACGAGGCTGACTTCTGCAATCCCTCCACCATTTATGCCTCCGACAGGATCATAGGAATCTCCGCTCTCAGGCTCGATGCAAAAGCTTAGCACAGAGTCGTAGTAGCACATGGAGTTAAACAGCGCCTTCATGTCATCCTCCAGAGAGTTAGGCATTCCAAACTCCTCACTCAGTTGCCTCAGGACTTCCACATTCCTCAACCTCGTTTCCACCTCCCTACTGGCACCTCTTAGATCGCCCGTGTAAAGGAAGTGCAACAGAGCCGAAAACAATGGGACATCTATTCCAGTCATGCCAACGTCTAGCAACACCTCTGCCCCAGTATAACCAGAATTTGTTGGAGCAGGGGTCGAAAACAACCGCTTGAAAAAAGGACAGCGGGTGGCGAGGATGGCACGATGAGCAGGGAAGCAGGCATCCTGAAAGAGCAGGTCGACATCGGCGCAGTGTTTATGCTGAAATAAAACGGTCATGCAGGATCGAAGCGTGGCAGCTTCAGGTCGGGCCAGGTTCGCGGCCAGGCTTAGCTCTTTGAGGGCAGCCGTGCCCGCGTACTCCTCCACCAGAGCATTGACATCACAGACATGCCAACCAGAGAGGAGCTCACGCATGTGTCGAGCATGGTCCGCTGAACGGCTCGCTCTGCGACGTCGAATAAAGCGTCGTTTAAATGTGGCCAGACCCGAGGTCCTTTTCTTTCGCTCTGGTGGCCGCTCGTGGCTGCCATGTTCCAGGCTGTAGAGCTTCGGCTCCCACGTGTAGCTCTGCTGTGAGTACAAAGAGGTTCCTAAACGAATAAAAAAAAGAAAAAAAAAAACCTAATTAAATAAGAAATGCATTTCACCCCGCTTTCCTTTCCACAGTTCACAATGTCCTACCAATCCCTTCAGTCTCACCCATACATGGATGGATTTGTGTAGCTTCGCGTTCCTAGAACCACACCCCGATCTCTAGCAGTGATCTCCCCAAATTTCTGCCCAGACTGTTTATACACAGCGTTGACAGCCCCCACCTCTTAGACTGCCCTATTTCCAACCAGCAGACTGAACTTGTGTTACTGCAGCCTACTTGCATCCTCTCAGAAACCAGGCAGGCAGTCCACTGGTAAAAAAGAAATCAGAATTCAAAACCAGGAGTTTAGAATGTTAGTGGTCACTCAGAGGAACCCGGATCATGTTGCATTGCTTCAGCTGTAAGACCTTACGTTTCAGAGCTGTGCTTTCCTCCTGAGCGTGCTGACTGTCCTGTGAGGATGCATCAGTGACAGCTCATAAAGATGTGTTGATTGGCTGCACATGTGTTGTAGCGGGTCCTGTTGCTAGATCTCATTCTCCTGGTGGTTACTGGGTGAAATGGGGTGTAAAAGTACACCAGCACAGAGAATGTGAATTCCTGGGTACAAAACTTGCTCTCCCAAGTTGCTCTTCGAAATTCCAGTCTGTGACTGACTGCTGTGGTAGGTGCATGAGCAGACTAGGTAGGTGGGGTCAAGCTGGTATATTACTGGGCTATCCATTATAGTTGTAGCGTGTATAAAAATAAGATTTCGTCTATTTAAAGAAATTCTACTGTTTGTCCCAGCACACCAAAAACAACATCAAATAAAACTGTATGAGACATAAAACGTTAACAATAGATGTAATTCGATATGTAATTAGGATTCTACTTCGCAATACAAAAAAAAGACTTGATCATCAACAAAGCATGCAAGTTCTGACCCGAGTTGCCTTTAAAAAAAAAGCAAACCATCATAAAGGCTTCAGCATCCCATTAGCATTCACATAAAGGCATTGGTCTCCAGCTCCATTTTCCTGCAAATTGAACGGCACTTCCTACTGCTGGCTTTTAAAAATCATTACAGAAATGCCAGCAAACGTCATAAAGCAAAGTTAATCATTCGAGCTAGAACTACAATGGCATCACACTTTCTGCCATAGACGCGTAGATTTTGTTTTAGCTCATGGTGCCAAGAGAAGAAAATAATGACAACGATATTAATGTTAATCTAGTTTCATAGCTCGTACTATAGACATTAGGATTTTAATGTCAAGCTTGACATACTTTGGTTACATTCATGACGCGACTCCTAGTGACTGATAAAAGATTCTTTGGTTAAAAATTGTGTCAAAAACGTCAAAGTTATGAGTTTGTCTAATGTCTTTACACTAGAGTTGTCACGGATATCAAAATTTGGACTTTGATACCTAAGAGCAGAGTGTTCTCCATTTATGCTGATTTAATTGTTAAAAATTAAGTAATTGTCTACACATTCAGTCACATGATTTCACAAACTAGCAGTCCGATCATGTATTAACGGTAAAAATAGGTTACAAATTCACACTTATTTATGTGCGTGTGTGGCGATTCCCAGTGGTGTCTCCCCCACGCCCAGCACTTGAAGTGTGAATTTTTTTATATTTACATTTCGGTCTGTATTTTGTGTGAACTGAAATCTCATGTCATAATTACACTTGCCTGATTTCCTGATCGCATAATTTAAAATGTAATTTGGCTCAATAATTTTAGTTCCCATTCCCATCTTGCATCCCCATCTAGCATTCTAATTGATATATTTGTTGATATATTATTATGTAAAGTCTGTTACTCAAATGTTTGAACACCTTATTATGACCAAGAAGAATGTTATTGATTCGGCAATTATTAACAGTATTAACTGTATGTAACACATTAACTGTAACCAAAAAAGGCTACGTGCTTAAAAACTGAAGATCTGCTCATCTGCGCTGTAAAAACGTATACAAAACTCTTCATCACTAGATTAAAAACACTACCAAACAGAAAAAAAACTTTCCTAACTTGTGCAGCCATGGTAAAATTCATTACTGCGCTCTCGCTGCATGAGCCAGTCGCTAAAGCGAGTCACATCATTTAATTCATTTCTCTAAAATATTTTTAGTTCCACAAAATAACACAAAACTGCATCTCTATGCTTTGTTCAACTTTACTTTGGACTGCAGGAGCAACCAGTAAATCCCAGAGGAAAGAAACACAGATAGGTCCACATGGGGATCAAACCCAATGAGTATCTGTCGGAGTTTCTGACTTAGAATGTTGTTCCACTGTTTGGGAACTCCAAAAAACAATAAAAAGGATCAGACAACCGCCTCCCAATCGCCCCATTAATTCAAACCCTACACTTAAACAAATACAAATATGTTGTAGATTGTACAACAATTCCATTTATGTTCTTAGAAATCATTTGAACAAAAAAATAAAGTTTTGTAAAGGATATTGTTACATATTTAAAACAATGATCACACTACCCGGGCATTTCTAAATTATGAAAACTTTTTAAAAATCAGAACACACTTTATTTAGTAGGTGAGCTTCTATAACTGTCTAAACCGTTTAGATAACAGGTCTATATATTGTTATGAGAACTGTGATTTACAGCCATTTATATACACCAATGAATACTTTAAAATGTAATCACACACACACACACATTCCAACAATATTTTGACATAAAAGCCAGCTATATGACTTAAATACCAACCGATCAATGTCTGCTGAGCTTGTGAGTTTCCAACAAAGCGTGAGGAGCATGAATGTGGGTAACTGGACACATTGGCTCCCATCTTTGTCCTCCCTCCCTCGTCACTTCACTTCCACCAGCAGCACAGCTCGTCTCCTCGGCATCACGGCCAAGCAAGAAGCTTTCGTGTTCTTAGCTTTGATCACATGTCACAAGCGAGTTCCTGGACGGGGCTTGTACCCACTAATACAGCCATGTTTACTGAAAAAAAACCCCACAAACAGTTAAGGGTCAGTCTGCTAAACTAGACACAAATTACAGATTTTTTTATTCTCTACGATAAAAATTATATGCAATTAACACACCGTACCAGAGTCTATGTTATTTAGACTTCATTTCATTAGTAAAAAAATCAATTCATAACCTCCAACTCTGGAATAATCAATTACAATTGTTCCTGCTCATTCATAATACAGTAGACACACCCTAGTACTGAGCTACTAATGACATTATTGCAAGGATTAAATTTACCCGAGTTCATAATTAATACTGTTGTATACATATGCACAGGGATTGTAATTACTATTATTGAATATTATTGATTTGGACCAAATTGCCTCAACCTAATAATCTGAGCTTAAGAATGGGAACTACAATTCATTGGTTTATGCATCTTAGTGGTTATAGCTTCCAGAAAAAAATCTCGAGAGACATGAGGAGAACATAGTAACTCCACACGGAAAGTTGCTGTGAGGTGACTCGATTCGGTGCCAGACACTAAGCCACTGTACAAGCTTTTAAAAGATTAATACAGCATTATTTTTCTTTTTATAAATCCAGCTGTGGGGATAATCTCAAGTAATACATGATAAATATACAGTATTGCCATCAAAAGCATAATAAATTATAAACACCCTTTTTTTTAGGTGAAAAAAAAAAGAATTCCACTGGCAAAAGTCAAAATCCTCAAAAAATTACAAAGTGTAACAACCGCTTTTTATAACGTAGATTTATGATAATGTTTTACTAGTATTATATTTACCAATATTAATTTAAATACCTTTCATTGGTGCCAAATAGCTTTTTACTTTGTGTGCTACTTTTCTAGCATCCATCGATTCTACAATTACTGACTGAAATGTGCTCATTTTCTTTACAATCTGTGAAATCTTTGATTTTCAGAAACAACAAGTCATTGAAGCACGTTTCCTTGTCAAATATGTACTGATTATAGGCTCGTATTACAGAATATTGACTTTATACAAGACATGTTAAACACATCAATCATTTTTGTGTTACGGCCCAAAAATGCATCGAAAAAAAGCAGTGTAAAACCAGCAGTGTAAAAGCAGTGTAACCAGAATCCAGGCTGGAGATGACGGGAAGTGTGTGAGTGTGTGCTATGATGATCACTGAGACTGGATAATGTGAGACTAATAAGAGGGGACAAGGCCAGCCTTAAAAGCTCAGGCGCCTGGCTGAGCCTCATCAGGGTGTAACCTCATGCCCTCTTAACCCCCTGCAACACAACATGACTCTTACTGAGTTAATGCCCAGAAAGTTTAGAAACCTTACACATACTAGCATACACACACACACACACACACACACACACACCCAAACACCCACAAATGACAGAAGTTTAGTATCGAAACAGATTCTACAGGGCCAGAGTTACTGAGTTAATGCTCAAACTTAGACTCACAGCTGCAAAAACAAGGGCTGTGTGTCTAAAAAAAGATTTTGAAGAAGAATAGAACAATGAATTTATTTCTCATAACACAAATAAAAATGTTAAGTTCAACGAAATTCTTTCTTTGCATATACAAGCCGGTTTAGACTCTGTTTAGAAGCTATCAGGGCACTGGATCAGCCATCATACAACAACCCTGGAACAGTCAGGGTTAAAAATCTTGCTCAAAAACCTAACAGTAGCTGCCAAGCAGAGCCTGGAATTAAAGCCCCAATCTCTGGTTGAGTACCCGAAGCTCTAACCACTAGGCTACCACTGTTCCAGTATTTGAAAGTGAACTGAAGAAATTCAGGGTTGATGGGGTAAGAAGCGTTCAAATTATTAAGTGTGAAATTAAATGTGCATCATCATGGCACGCAGTCCAGGACTGGTAAAATCGGTATTTTTAAACACTATTTATGGTACACTTTGCAAAAGACCTTCTAGTGCAGTATGTAGATATATTTAGAACTGAACGTCTTGACTGTTTTGCAGCCAAGGTTCTTATTGTGTTTGAGACAGAAAAAAGAGCTTATTTTTCTCTGTGAAGTCATTTAAGTTAAGCAGGATAAAGTTCCACAGTTTCTAAAGCTTTGACGTTCCGCCGTCAAGGGAGGCGATGTGTCAAATTGCAAAATCCTATTCTATGACTAGAATTTGTAAATAGATCAAATATTTTTTAGAATACATAAATATTGAGTTAGCTTACCTTGCGAAAAAACACTACAATTCTCATTTTTATGACGTTCATATATCAATTAATACGAATCTGTATTAGATCAGATTCATATTTTTTTTGAAATTGCAGGTCATCGCATATCCCAACTTGTCTGGAAGTTGGGGGTCAGAGCGCAGGGTCAGCCAATGTACGGCGCCCCTGGAGCTGACAGGGT
>JAOUQU010430948.1:0-10186 GCA_028566735.1 Ammoglanis amapaensis | reverse complement strand
TAAACATGTTTGTTGTTAAGAATATACGTGCATTCATTCAAAATTTTAGTAGCAAAATAATTGCGATTAATTAATTAAATAAAGACCCTGTAATTAACTCGATTAAAATTTTTAATCAAGTCCCACCACTAATATACATATATACATTATTGGCAGCAAGTCATTAATTGCATAGCCATTAACTTCTTTACCATCGTGACTGCTTTGGTTTCATTTTTGAATGTAGTGGTTTTTCCAACCTCAATGCTGCAAAGCCAAATTTGGTCAAGACTGCATTTCAAATTATAAGAAATCAGTGAGGGGGTTGAGGCCAAGATGCTATGAAGAAAAGTCCATGACGGACTGCACTTCTGGATATTTTTGGCCTTTAAGTAATCGCTGCAAAGCTCTGAGGTGTGCGCTGCTCTTTTATCATGCGCTTTTTGCAGAAAGGTCGAGACCAGTAAGTATGGCATATCTCTGGAGAATGAAGTGGTACTTTTCCTTTGGCGAGGTGTAATTGATTCTATGCAGGTGCCCAAGCAGAGTCGGAGAAACACTGAGAGACTAGAACATTCGCACTACTTTCACTCTACAAAGTCCTCGCCAGAGTACGCATTAGTCACCGTTCTGTAAAATTGCCTAAATAAGACTAAATGTCATTGAAGAGCACTAATGAATAGTACCAACTTATAGTTATTATAAAATATGCAAAACTGATCATTTAATGATGTGGTCACTTTTAATGTCATCATAATAGAAATTATGTATTATTTAGGAGAAACCTTCAGTTAAGACATTCTCTATTATAAATTAAAATAAAAAAATACACTAAGAACTTTAAGAATTATATGTTAATTTGCTACTGTAAAAAACAATTCCACTAGGACCTTGAGTCCCTTATTTACCCAGGCTTGGAACCAGATCTACAATGCAAAGTACCTATAGAACAATTCAGTGTCTCCAATTAACCTGACTGCCTAACACTACTACAATGTTTACTAAAACAACACAACTAGCGAAGTTATTAATATTATGTTAATATTGTAATAAATAAACATTTAAAAACTCATATGCATTTCTCTGTGTCTAAACAAACAAAAATCAAACTTGTCAAATTGAATTTTCTTTATTTGGAATTACCTTGTTCTAGCATTACCATCCTACACATTTCTCGGCTGTGATCTTGCAGTTACATATATATTTTTCTACTATATGTATACACAACTTTAAAAAATAAAAAAATACCATTACAAAAAACATTTTTTCATTTTTCAGATAGTAGTATAGGAACACCAGTGACAAAATTGAGCCATTCTGCTCGTGTTTAAAATACCTTTTGCAGATCGCACACAAGCAAAAAAAAAAAATCTCGATCATAAAGTTAGCTCTATATGCACAAAGGGAAATAAAACGGCACCATCACTGTGGACTGCAGAACAATCCTGTCAATAGAGGCGCTCAAGAGAACACGTGCTAGAAAGGCTACAAATCCCTGTGAATTCTGTAAAAGAGTAAAAAAAAAAAAAGTAGGGTTAGAAAAGTCCAGCACTGTGTCAACTGATATTCGAATCATCTGCAGTCTCAGGGAACACAGGCATATTTCAGAAAACGATGAATCATTGACTACTACTTAATGGAGAACCTACAGCTAGCTAAGACCAAAAGCAAGGAACTAGCTTGACCATAAAAGATATGTAAACATATAGGTCACCAGAACCAACCAATCTACAATGTGGTGCCATAGAGTCAACGTACAGAACGTGAAAAACGACCGATTAGAAAACTAGCCATGTAAACATAGCCCTGCTCAGGCTGTACAGCTAGATCGGCTGGACCTCAGCCAGAGTTAAAACTCTGATTCCTTGATTTTAAAAGCCCTTTGTGTGTGTGAAACTGAGAGAAGTTAAATAGCATGCACTGCGATCTGAATATGCTTGTTATTTACATACAATAATAAACGGATATGCTTGTAACCTCAACCACAAAGAAAAAACGGTCATTAAGGAAAGGCAGCTGAATAATTATGCTTTAAATGGGACAAGATTGGATATTTGACACAAATGTTGAACTACTAAAGAGATGAAACCAAGCAAACAATATTTGTAAAAACCATACTCGGAACTTCAATTCAAGATTGTATTATGCTATAGCTTTCATTTTCTATTCAGCATGTTGTTTATTAACAGACTGCGTTGGTATAAATTAGAGGTGTACTGGTATTACATTGTCATTTTATCAACCTTTTCTAATATCATTTAATGAATTGGTCGATTTTAAATACTTGAAAAATTTAAAGCATCTCATGAGCTACAAAAAGGCATTCAAATGAATAAATGACAGACCTTTAATGGGAGCAGGAAATAGGTTTCAAGTCCAGGTGGCATAACTGCAAATTCCCAGTGGCTACATGTTCTTTTATTCATTTATTCAAGAGGCTGCTGGGAAATTATGTTTGTATGAAGTTGCCTAGTGTTCGCCATGTTTTAAGACATGACATTAAAATAGAGATCGGTCAATGATTGTGTCAGTTACATCACCAACGAAAACATTTTTTAATTACAATATACTTACAATCATAATAGAACAAAAAATTAAATAAGCATATTTAATTTCCTTGTTTCAGCTGCCACAGCAGATCATCTGCATTACTGATTCAGCATAGTTTCTTATGCCGAATGCCCTTCTGGACAACCTTTTAATTTTTTTTTTTGGCTAGGTATCTAGATGATAAATAAGTGTTTTCAATTAAAGACGCAGGACCCAGACCATCATCAAATTGCGATCATCAAATCCAGGACGGTGACGGTGCAACCAATTGAGCAACCATGCCACTCAAATGTAACCAAATAAATAATAATAATAATAATAATAATAATTACTCAAATCAAATCAAGATACAACCATTGGCTATTTACACTGAGCTCAATACAGCTTGAACAGAACTTAGAACTTATTTTTAAAACATATAACTCATTGTGGTATACGATATGTGAAAGGCTTTAATTTTAAACAAATGCACATATATTTCCTTGAAAAAACTAGCCAGTAACACCAATACACCCCTAGCCTGAATATGCACTTGTAACAGACCCAACCAAAAACGAAAACAGAGGTGCTCAAACGTGATCAGAGCTGGTATTTCCCTCACACAGGTTCGAATACCAGCTCCACTACCTGTCTGACTTATCCGATGATTGAGAATGTGGAAGAGGAGGACCTCTGCTGGGAGAATTGTGACACTCTGCATAGGGATGGATCCATACATCGGGGTGTCCATACAATCTCACATTTTGGTGGGAGGTTGCGTGTTAGTCACGGCTCTCCTTGATCAGGAGCATTAAAGCAATAGGATATGATGGGAACAAACTAGAAATATGTATTAACAGTCACTGTCATGTTACTAATAAAGTCACTTTCTCAAGGCAGCAAAATAAAGAACATGTTCCCGTCATGCTCAAGGCAAGCCCATGAGTCCACTTTGTAAACTATAAAGTACAAAAAAAGATATAATCCTAGCCACTCAGAAAAAATCTAGAAATGGAAGACAAAGTTCAGCACCGCCAAATGTGTCACGTATTTTACTGTAGCTAAAAATGAAGACCACCTGGTACTGTGATCTGGAAATAATAGTTTCAACACTAGGCAGGTCACAGCAGTTTGATCACCAGGAGTTCGTGCATGCCAAGATAGAAAAGTTTTGCTTGTTTAAAAAAAATGCAGTTACACCACCATGCATCTGTTAACTGGGCAACATCTGCATGTTACTAAAGGCAGCAGAGTCATACAGGCAGAGCTCGACATACAGTTTTGACCGCAGAGTTTGAAACCTCACGTTTGACATACTACACTGTACAATTCGGACATGATTCAGAGACCGCTCACTGGATTGTGTGTTATTAACAGATCATTATAACAATAAGAATGATTTCAGACTGTCAGAATGAGACCCTGAGTAAACGGTGGAGAAGACATGAATGAGGCCCTTTGAGCTTAGCTTACAACTGACATGCATTTTCTCATCTGTGCACGGCCAAAACTAAGATTTCCTTCCGTGGAAACGTGAAAAAAAAGAAACAGGAACAGTTCGGTTTTGCTTTGTGGGCACTGTTGAGGGTCGGGAGCCCACATCAAACAAGAAAATGTCCAACGTGGATAGATTTGTTTCTTGTTTTGTAATTCTCCTGATGTTCTATTTAGCAATGCAAAGACTGAACCATGTACGAGCGCCACTGCTTTACATTCGAGACCCTTGTTCCTGAAGAATCTGAAAAAGAAAGAGAAAAGGTAAAATAAACTTTTGTTTAGGCAAAAACAAACATGTAATGTGTTCCATACACATTTGTCTGGTTGGTTAGTTCTTAATAGCAGGTCAGCTGCTACGACTATCATAACGGCTGGACAACTGATTCAGCACAGTTTGCAAGTGTGTTATAAACTGTAATCATTTTTTAAAGACATTCTTGTTTGTAACGTCAAATTGTGGTTCAGTGTCCGTTTATGGCCTGGTTTCCGTTTAGTAGGTACAATAGGCCTTTTTTTGTCCTGCTCTGCATCCTGTTCCAGTAACGAGCTTAAACTTGTCATTTCTTCATTAAACTGTCAATTTGACAACTGCCAATAAAGGACAGATATTTATCACATCATAGAATAAATCTCTTTCATAGCTGATTCTAAGTGAAACAAATAAATCTCCACCATAGATTAAATTAAATGCCCAAAGTACATAAATTGTAAGTGTAACAAATACTTTATCATAGTGTAAACTGTAATAGGAATATATCACTACACAGCCAAACTTACATTTTCAGCCGTTAGCAGACGTCTTTAACCAAAGCATCGTACAGTACTGTGACAGTAAATAGTGGAAGCCAGAGGTGCACAATACATCGATCGTGATCCACCTGTCGATCGCAACATTCTGTATTGCTATCATCTGCCAATCATCCATCCTTAGTGCAAAAATGTGTCACTTGATTGACATACAGACCGAGACCAATAATCACAAAAAATATGTGAAATCAGGCCCATTTTCTCTTGGATAGACCCTGGTCATAATTGTGAGTCGCTTTGGATAAAGACATCTGCTGGTTGTCTCAGATGTAAATCAGAACAGAGCTGAAAGCGTAATAATACATAAGAGGCTAAAATGAATTTTCCTACAACATAAAGCTTAGTGATATTAAAGATTAATAATGGATTAAATGAACCAGAACACTAAAGTGAGTTTGAATGGATGGAACAGAAAGGGAGATGTTTTTTTGTAAGTCAGAAGCTGCTACAGGCCCATAAATATTAAGAAGGTTTTCCCATCACTAATTTGTCCTTCTGTCAGATGACTGACAAAGAAGATTGGATAAGCTGAGAGTAATTCTAGCCTGACTAAAGCTAATAGAAAGAGGCAAAGAGTCTGCGTCAATCGGACGAGGAAAGAGGGAACAGAAGTGATTTAGCGCTCTACAGAAGCCTAAACAGCTGATGGGACCTCACTTATGTTCCAGGCATTTTATACTGTTCATATCCATCACTAACTTGCTGATTATACTGTGGTTACAGCATGCACTGTAAAGTGAGCATGACTAACATATCACAAACTCGTTTCACTGTTCCTCGTTTTGGATTTTCCCTCTTGAGCTTTTCTGGTAGTAACTCAATCAGCTTCACCTTTTTATTTATTAAGCATCATGTTTACATTCCAGGTCATATGACAGGAAACAGTAATTCATCACAAGTTTAATCAGTGGACAAGTCACATTACACACACAGTCATCGGCAAGTTTGTATGTTCAATTTGACATACGTGCGTGCGTGCGTGCGTGCGTGTGTGTGCATCCGAGAAACACAAAACTCAGATCGGGCACTACAATCGGCTAGTTAATACCATATGAAACGGTGGACACTATACCAGTGAAAGGGAAGGGGAGGGACCAGAAAGCAGCGGCAGCAGCTTCTTATATATCCAAGTTGCATTAACAGGATTATTCATTAGTAGCGGGTAAACAAAAGCAAATAAAACATGAAAATGCTTTATATAAACAATGTTCATCCACTACTACACATAACTGAGAAGGTGATCAAGTTTGAAGCTTGGACCAGATTCGAAGGAGCTCTCACCCTGAGACTCATACTGATCTGGGATCTGACCGTGGTAGATTTTTAGCACTGAGGTGTTGTGAATGCAGTGATGCTCACCTTCGCTTTTTCGCTCTGCTCACTGTTTGTGCCGTATGACTGATTATGTAGCTCCTTGGAGACGACACAGAGGAACTCCGCCTGGTCTTCATTTCCGTAGTTATATGAAGAGCCAATACTGACCAGCTAGAGGGAGAGTAGCACAACAAACAGGCCGATGTTATTTCGTAAAACTCTACACTGCACTCAGGTACAATGACATTGTGAATGGTAGCTCTACAGTAGAGTAGCAGCGGTAAATACTATTTAAATCTAGAGCATCAAATCGTAAATACTATATAGTGTAGTCCTGTGTTTGTGTGCTCAGTCTTTTTCCACTTGTTTCACTAGTGTGTGTGTGAGAGAGAGAGATGAAAACCACAGCTTCCAATCTCCCTGGACATGCAGAAAGAGAGGTCAAAACCTATAGATGTGACCTTTCAACATCAAAAGAAACAAGACAAACTTTTTACCTTGAAAAAGGTCTCATTTTAAGATCATAACCAAATGAAAGTACAGGCTCCAACCTAACCAGGAGCTAAATAAACACATGAAGCATGAACGTTAAAGACGATGGCATTATCAGCCTAACAATAAGCAGATAAAAGTGCAGACACATCTCACTGGAGATCCCAGAGGAATAGTCTAATGCTCAAAACAACTTGGCCAGCCCTACTCCTGCTTTCCATTGCAAACAGTCACTTCCTTTCTCTCTGGATAAATTCTCTCTTACACTTACATCAGAAATAACACACCCTAAAGAAAAGTTAAAAACATCCCATGGCTGGGAAATCTCAAATGCCATCTTAGAAGAGTAGCGGAAATGGTTATTAGTACTGGTCATACTTATTTTTACACTGCTCAAAAAAATAAAGGGAACACTCAAATAACACATCCTAGATCTTAATGAATGAAATATTCTCTTTGAAAACTTGTTGAACGTTGAACGTACGGACAACAAAATCACATACAAATCATCAATGAAATCTAATGTAATAACCAATGGAGACCTGGATTTGGAGTCGCACACAAAATTAAAGTGGAAAACACACAACAGGCTGCTTCTACTTAGACGAAATGTCCTTAAAAACAAGTCAAAATGTGGCACAGTATTGTGTGTGTCTCCTGGTAGTGCCTCCAGCCTTTGGATACTATACTGACAGATACAGCAAAGCTTCTTGCTACAGCTCGCATTGACGTGCCAAACTAGATGAGCTGCACCATCTGAGCTGGGTTGTACACTCCAACTCTAACCAGTTTAATTTTATAAGTTAAACTGCATTTAATATTAATACACAAAATGCTTTTAAACAGAAACGATTTCAAGCCGTTTTCATCACAGATTTTCATCAATTTTATTTAATTTCTGCTTATTGTACAATTATGCTTCACTAGCTGAGCGTGCGACTGACTCTGAAGAAAATGAACTAATGTATGTATGTTGTGTTAAAACCCAATTTCTCTATAAGGAGTTATTCAACCCAGAGCACAAACTGTACCTGTGAAATAATACCTGTAACCCCCCCCTCCCCAATGTGTCACAATGCCAATAAATACATAATACATGTCATACATTAGCTGGATAGATCAGTTCCTTCCATTAGCACCACTTAAGCCTGTACTTCCGCAGTACATCAGGTCAGCCCTTTAGGACCACTTGTCCTCTTCCCGCTATACAAAAGGAGCATAGACACGCTGGCAAAGACTCAGTCTTCGATCAGGTTTATCTTTGTGTAATAAAAGCTCACGTGTGTGAAGTAACAGGTTCCAAACACTTAAAAGAGGATTTGCACCACCACCTGATTCTAAAAATGTTTCACAAGACACACTAGACATTAAACTAAGCATCTCTGAGTACCGCTTATTTTATTTCAAACTGAACCGGTCGTTACAACTGGGAAGTATTAAGGACAAGGCACAACACAAGGCTAGGATGCCCTTCCCACCCAAAAAGTCCAATGACATCTGTGTAGACATCTACAATGTGTGTGCAAACCCAAAATTCAGCAGCGATGGCTGGACATAACAGATCGTTATAACACCTCATTATCTTGCTGCTAAGTAAAAGACAACCAATTCTAGTTTGGCTGCACCTTTATTATTTTAACATTTAGGACCCTGTTATCAAAACAAAGTGTCTGAGGAAGTGGAGACCTATGTGAATCCTTCAAAGCACAAGTAAAAAAGGGTTAAGGGGTTGAGCAATGAGTGAGAAGCAGAAAAAATAAACACTCCTAAAATGCTGCCAAGGTCCCCAATAGTAGAAAGCTAAATGGCTAAGCTAAACCAGCAGAATACATAAAAAAGTAGAGAAAAAACACAAAAGTAATATAATAATACTATATTCTTTGTGAGTCATTCATGTTTGTAGCTCTCTTATCTATGTTGCCAAGCACAGGAGTCTACGCCCAGCAACATCTTACCAGCATGCTGGCTTTAATTCCTTTTTAAACGGCTACTATTTTTAACCCCAGACACGTACCTGTTCAAACTTCCAGCCATCAGACATAGTGGAGACCATCTGAGTGAGCTCCTCCTCTTGACACTGCAAGACTCGGTAGACGTGTTTTACAGGAAGCTAGTGGGGGGAATAAAAGAATTATACCCATATGTACCACTCAAAAGACTCACTTAACGGTACACCATCGGCAGTCCTTTAGTGCTGACTACATGCCACTGTAGAATCATGTGTGGACAGATAAGAATGACTGTCCCTTCCATTTTCAGATGCATTAAAATTCCATGCTACTCCTATGGGATGCTAATTTTGGTGGCCGGGCGGCACTAATCACTGACCTGAAACCACTGGAATGAATACGTTGAGATATCGGTCGAGGCATAGAAAAAGATTTTTAGGTCTCACGGGTCAAACATAAAAGCTCCTGAGAAAGACGCTTCTGACTGGGCAAGGTTGGTATTGCGTATTTACGAATTTATTTGCGTAGAGACCTGTACAGCTACTATAAACATGGGTACAGTAAAGGAATCCTAACAGTTGGACAATATAGCATTCTTAATGAAGCAAAATTCAATACAATTATTATGTATAAAAAACATAAATAACTGCCAGTTGGCTGCATTTGTGTGGTGAATCATGACATCATGCATTTACAGCATTAACAGGTTTTTTTACATTAGAGTTACACCCACGACAGAAGCGACAGTTAATCATTACACATTATGACATGTAGCAAAAGTGTCATAAGGACAGTGATGCTAAGCTTGCTAGGGTACTGGGCTATAAATCAGAAAGTTTGCAGCTTAGGCCTTACTACCACCAAGTTGCCCCTGTTTGTCCCCTGAGCAGTGTTCTTAACACTTAATTGCTACAAAAGTAGCAATTGTAAGTCATTTTGGATTAAGGCTGCTGCTGACAGAACTGACAGAAACTGATTCTCACTTCTTAAGAAAACCATGAAATGTGAAGTTCCTAACATTTTGTGAGAAAAAACCCAGCATGATTTCCTGTGCTCCAACCCTGTAGAATAAGCAGTTAAAACAAAAGACTACTCACCTGCGATGTTTTGCAGTCTCTCTCTCTAATTTTGTCTTTCACTAATCTTATCAATGAAGTGATGTTATAGAACTCAGCCTCTTCCAAAACACCTAGCAAGGAAACAACTAGTCTGTGTTTGTAAACTAAACAACATTTAGTTTGATGGTAGATAAAGTTGATTTACAAAGCCCAAAAATAGTAAACTACATTATGGCAACGACATTATGGCATGTTCAGACATGAGAACATTTCTACCATACCTTCTTCTGCAAGACCTCGGTTGAGCACCAGTTTTCCATGTCTCAGGTAATTGAGTACTGGACCAAAGTATGTAGGGTCTCGGTCTATCAAATAAGCACCCGTTTCATCCTGGGTAAATGATTAAAAATAAGATTGGATTAAGTTTAAATCAATGCAATTTGTATTGAATTCAATACAATCTGCAACATGCCAATTATGGTAAGATTAAACATGAGCTGAATCAATTTACAGCTGTAAAATTAAAGTGTCATGTAAATAATGCCATAACTTAAATTTCAG
>JAOUQU010430937.1:0-10186 GCA_028566735.1 Ammoglanis amapaensis | reverse complement strand
GTGCTCACTATTTGTTCAGTGTATTACAATTATAGTGTCATGTTTTATATTTAGGTTACATTATTGATAAGTAGTTACTCATTTCACATGATTTTATTGCTACAATTTTTTGTATCTACAGTTCATGTCCTCGTGAGCTTGCACATCTTTGGAATGTTGGAGGAGCCCACAAGGACTCCACACAGACATGGGAGGAACACTGACTGGACCTAGATCACCCTATCTGGTCATCTAACCCAGGACCTTCATGCTGTGAGACAGTACTACTCACACAGCCACCGGGTTGCATGTTTGGAATGGATATTACTGTGCATATTTCTGGCCTTTTTTAAATTTGGAGAATAATGTAATGCAGAACATATTTCTCCTTTTTAACTAAGAGCAGTCAAGTAGAGGTGAAGGGTACAGACATTCAAATTTATGGGAAATGTGTCCTCTGTATGCTTCCACAGAGGTGAAAATACTGTCAACGAATATTGTTCTTTATGACAGAAATCTTACACCAAAGAAGTGGCAAGGTCATCTTTCTTCTTTCTTTAAACCCCCCAAAGAGAGGGACCTTTTATAAACCTCCAAAAGCACAGAGCCCAAAGAAGAGATGATGTTCTTTTGCCCCCCAGTGGTGATAAAATAAACTTACTCTGAAAATAATGATAAAAAATAATATCAAACATTACTGTTTTCCAAATGAAAAACTATAAAACAAAATAATAGAGCAATTAACCACATCTAATTAATATGAGTTTGATTAGATTATACATGATCATTATTGTGCTATTTAATTAAAACATGAATATCAGTAACCCAGGCTTTTTACCAGGGGCCTGTTTATTGTGACTTACATTAATGTTCATGTGACGTACATTAATGACTATGGAACATTCTTGAGCAACTGAGGGACAATGGCCTTGCTCAGAGACCTAACTGTGGCAACTTGCTAGTTGTGGGGCTTGAACCCATGACCTTCTGGTCTCTATCAAAGTACATTAGCCACTAAATCATTATTTTTGTTACATTTTTAACACAAAATGTTATTGTTATATTTACATTTATATTTTAGCATTTAGCAGAGACATTTATCCAAAGCAACTTGCATTACATTACACAGTATGAGAATGGTGAAGGTCCTTGCTCAGGGGTCCAGCAGTAGCAATCAAGCATTGGTGAGGTTTGTACCAGAATCCTTTTGATTACTAGTTCTGTAGCTCAACCACTAGACTATGGCTTGTTTGCAGACCAGGGAATATGTGTCAGATAAGGTACAAGCAGTAATATATTCTTGTACTAACTATGCTTAATAAAAAAATAAACATTGAATTTAAAAAAATATTGAATTAAATCATAAATAATAAATCTAGCCATCTGGCGTTGCCTGAAAAGTCTCAGCAGGTCCCACAAAACAACAATAAATGCACAGAATACACAAAATATTGATTCAAAAGCTTCAGTTTATGTTTGCATTAAAACTACTCTTGATGGATGTTGAATTTTAAGTCGAAAGTCTAAACGATGGTAAAACTTTCTTGACTAAAGCAATAGTATGCAAGATCCACTACTAAGTATTCGATCTCTCCAGTTAAACCTTTATAGACCTTCTCTCTAAGATGGGTGGCAGCTGGGGCTGGCACTGATCTATATTCAGTATCAGAATCAGCCAGGATTGGATAACGAGGATAGAAATGAAAGCTGTTTAATCTGTTCCCATAGTGTTGCTTAATGTAAATAATGTCTAGGTACAAAAGCTTTCTTTAGCTGTAATGACATATCATATATCCACATTTTGAACAGTTACATACATCAGATGCTGGACATATAAACTATTTGCTTTAACATCTGTTTTCCTTATTTCCTTCGCTCCTCGCAACCCACTTTCAGACAGGGATGCCAGATGGTAACAATTTTGTCTCTCGACTGAATGAAGTCTCTAAAAGAGATTCTGAGATGGCTATGAGATTTATACTCAAATTTACTTTACTAATGCTACAAGCACATATACAAAACACATTTGTGTAGATTTAACATAATGGCTAAACAAAGAGTAAACAATATTAGTCAAATCTGAACATATTAAACCATTCGCTAAAAGCTGTTGTTGTAAATTCACTAAATACATTTCTAGTCAGTTTTAAAGTTCTACTGGATAAGTGATAATCGGATTGACAGATACTTAATTCGATAGATATCCGATAACTGTATTTGACACCAAAAGCAGTAATGAGCCACCCCTAGTTAAAGCCAACAATAACTAATTCATATTTCCCATCACTCAGAGTAAATATATACTTGTTATTACTGTAAAAAATATTTCTAAACATGCCAATCCTACAACAGAAGTATCTTGGATGTCATACACAGGATCATTAAGTACATCTAAGCTGGAACCATCCTAAGAAGGATAAACATTCAGTTTAAACATTAATGTCAGAATCATTGTAAGGTATGAGAGATTTGGTCGAGCTTTTATTACACAGTTCTCTCTTGTGTCTACTGTCATAAAAACATTTACCTAGGTAAGGCAGGTTTATATGTGTTGTACTTTTTATACACAGTGGCAATTCAAAGAACCTTTCATCATAACATAAAGGCATTAAAATACATAACATTTCCAAGTTTTAGAACCTCAGAACGACTTCTTGCAAATACTCAAAAGCTTATAAGAAGTGCACATTTTTTAAATAGTGTTTTTTCTTTTTATATTGAGGCACTACTGCAAAAGCTCTCAAATCTCAAAACTTAAGAGTTCAGATGATTCAGTGTTCGTACTTTATGCTTTTAAATATAACCATGGATGACTGTACAATGGCAAAATAAATAGCTAAGCTCAAGGTTGGACCTAGAAGTTGAAACATTATGAACAATGTATGAAATTACCCTGGACAGATCATTGGTCAATTGTAGATGTAATCTTACCTAGTTTCACAGTAGCCAACTTTTGTGTATAGATGAGGGAATTAAGAAAATCCAAGTAAACACGTGGAAAACATTAAAACATTCCACAGACAGTGGTTGACGGAAAGGATCACGAAACATCTTAAATGTACAAATAACAAGAAACATCTGAGTCAATATTTACTACACAGCAGAGCTATACACATTATAGACATATTGTAGACTATATACACATAGTTGTCTAATAATTGTTGAAATTGTGTTTTTCTGTCTTAGACAGAGAAAGAAATCGCGTTTGTAGTTCGTATTTAGCTGTAGGTATTTGCTTGGAATTGTATAAAAGTCCACCTGCCAGTAGTCAATGTAAAAGAATGCCTGCTGTGTCACTTTGCCCAGCCAAAATAGGTGACATGGTTACATGGGTGAAAAACTTCTTTTTTAAAAGTAATTTGTTTCAGTAACCTAAGCAGTAAACAGTTGGGTCGAATGCATTTTGCAAATTGTTTTACTCAGCGTAACTTTTAAAATCCTCACACATTTTGGTATTTTATAAAATCAACAAAAACAACAAACTTTCGTTGATCAAGCCAAGTTTGCTAACTGGCCAGAACTAGAAATACACAAAAGTTCGTTTTTATTAAAAGAAGATACTTTCAAAATAATGTTTCCTAATCCCAACAAAACAAATGTTTTTATTCGTGCCAATGTAACACAATGTTCATCGAGGTACAAGGTTTTATTAAACAGTCATGGACAATTCAGACTGACGTTTGGAATGGAAAACTGGAGCACCTGGTAAAAACTCAGACAGGCATAGAGAGAACATGCAAACTCCTCACAGAAAGAGGCAAACCTGCCTCACCTAGAGGTCAAACCCATGACCCAGGGCTTTGAGGCCACTAAGCCACCAAAGTCTTGAATAAAACGTGGATTGAGCTGAAAAACCTCAACAGCCACAATAAATGCACATTTATATAAAGTTTAATGATTCATTCCGGCTTTAAAATGTTTTCAAAGTCATAAAAATCTTTGTGAGCAGTTTAATATGCAAGATCCACCACCAGCAAGTGGTCAACAGATCCCTCATCGCCAACCTACAGTCTGGTCTGGACCTAATAAGCCTGATTGTATGTGGATAAGAACCAGAAGGCCAGATGAGTTAAAGCCATCTTGTTTATTTCTTTTTGCTGGAGCGCTGTGTAAAAATCCTCTTGTCAGTAGTCAGCATATCAAAAATGGCTAGTCTGTTGCCCTGCTTGTCAAGGTGTTGATGTTGCCAAGGTTTTAGGAAATAAAGCAAATTAGAATAATGCAAAAAAAGGGTCAAGTTATGACTCAACATTTTTCTGACACGTCAAGCAGTCCATTTTTATTGCATTCAGCTGATCTAGCTGCATATTTACTGTGTCGATCATAAAACGACTCTACAGATTAACTAGCACAGAGATGCATTTAAATTCCTTCATATTAGGAACAGCAGTGGGTTAGCCACTAAATGTGTGGGTTTGTAGGTTAATCTCTATTTGACCTCTCATCCTTTAGACATAACCAGTTGGGCACCACTTTATGTCTTTGTATTACCTCCTAATTACATCATATGTTTGTTCCTTTTTGTTCAAGTATTGTCGTTTTAAGTGCATATAAAAATTGTCTTCCTTGTTCTGTGTCCACAGTGTCCACTTTGTATGCTCCATGTAGATTTGTTGTGAACATTGATCCATTGTATTATGGATTTGCCCTATTATATGGATTTTTGCCCAGATGATGCCCTATGTCACAGACTTAATATCACTATTTATTAATCATATAATGACATAAAGTTCGCTGGGAACTTGAGAACATTTTTAAGCATACAGTATCTCCTTATGGCAAGATCCTTAATGTGGGAAGTTCATCTTGGTCCGGATATAGCAACGCTCCCTTACTCTATCATGTTTGTCTGTCAGTACAGTAATCTTCAAAAAGTTGCATTTGCTTATGCCAGATATAATAGTGATAGTATTACGACACTGCTTTTGCTCAGTAAGTGTCGCCGTATGAGATTGTATCCATATGAGTTTGAAATGTCTGTACAAACAAAGCATCAAACTAAAGTTTTATATATAGTCGGTGTGTTTTTATACATAGGCAGGTGAGCATTATGCAACTTTTTACTCTTTTTAATTTTATACGTTAGGATTATATTGCAAAGCTTGTTGTTCTTTAATAATAATGTTGCAAATCTTGTTTAAATCTAAACTAACCTTGATCCTTGGTGATCACCTTGTTGTTATTACATTGTGTATTTATGGTGAAATTGACACAGTGTTCTTGTGCAAGAAAATATAACCAAACCCGATTCATTCGAAGCACATGTCGACAGTGGTGACGCTGAACAAGGACACTCACCTTGAACTCACAGCACAAATTTTGGACCTGTCTGTCTATTTATTTATAATGTCTGATTATTCAACTTCTATTTGAGTTTCTCTGTAAAATCCCTACGATGTTGAGGAAAGATTGTTAAAATCGTTAAAAATAAGGGCAGTTAACTTGTCCAAAGATACAGAAAAAGAAATGGATATTGAAATGGCAAATTGACTTAGCTTATTTATTCTTTTTAGTATATAAACCTAAACCAGTATGTGTAATTTATAGTATTCCACCAACAACCATTCTGAACAGACATGCCCAGATTGTGATTTATACTGTATTATTGATCGAGCATTTTTTGCAGGATGTCTTTTTTCACACAACCTATGATCTCTCTCTCTCTCTCTCTCTCTCTCTCTCTCTCTCTCTTTATCTTTTTATCTTTCTTTCTATATCTATCTATTTTGCATAATCTTTTGCATAATTGTTTTTGCATAATTTTGAGGGTTGTAGTAGATTACATCCCGGACCTCAGCATGAGTGGAACATTCTAGTCTAAATATCTGATTTGGCACCAGATTATATTGGACGTTGTTCCTGACATAACTTGTGTTTTTTATCTTGAATTGGATACAGGACTGAGAACAAACTGACAACTACACCTACCAAAGTCTGAGTTTTTCGACCACCTCGCTCTCTATATCTTATCTATCCATGGCGAAAATGTCATGCGCTCTCTAGCTTGTTGTTTGTCTGATCCTCTGATTGAGTCTTGATACCCATCATGTAAATGTGTATTTAAAACAGATGTTTTCCTGTATATGTATTTTCATACTTAAACTTATGATGGTGTGTTGGGATGAATTACTGGCCCATAGTAACCTTACTAACCTAACATAACCGTTTTAATGTTTGACCCAGATTTCTGGGAGAAAACAAACTCTTCCTTGCGTTTCCCAATATGTTTAGTTCCAGTAGTTATGCAATGAAAGTGGCTCATATATAGTCATGTGTAACGTCCTGAAAAAGCATTTTGTAAACATATAATATAATCATATAATTTATAGATAAATCTATATTATCGATAATATTTATACTTAAATGCTGCCAATACTTTTGTCTATCACCAATTCAATAGGTTCAATGAAACATTCCAGCCTGCATAACTGATTTGTTATGGTTTTATATTGGACATACGCTCTGACACAACTCTTCTTGGTTTTATCTTGGTTTGGAAACAACACTGAAAACACAATGGCAAGTGCGCCTAAAATTAGAAAAACTGTAACTGCCAGAAGCATGATGATTGTATAATAGCATCATCCAATAATCTCTTAGTCTTTGCAAACAAGAGTAATTCATGATTTACTTTGTGAGAGAAATGTTCTAATAGTAGGTAGGTGTTTTATCATCTACATTCCAGACAATCGCAAAAAGTTTCAAGCAGCCATATAAAATACAAAAAATAAACATACAAAAGAATAAAAGTGTTCGGAAATATTTAAGCCCTCAGGCAGTATTGCTTGAAAAAATCTGTCATACTGCTGAGATGAAGATAACTACATGTGCTCAGGAGAATTTTGGAAATTTGTTTTCCCTTAACACTGTCCACCACTGCATAAAAAACGCAACCTAAAACGGAATAATATAAAACCTTATTTTGTTTAGCAGACATGTCAGTGGATCCTCTGAGATTCTGTGTTCAAAAAGTTTACATTTTAGCTTGTTTGGGGGGGAAGTGAACATAGAATTGTGCAGACTGTTATCAGTGTAAAGTGCAAAACAAAGAATCTGTGATAATATAAAGGAGCTTTGGCTTTGAATCTTTCATATGAATTGGCTTTGGGGGGGTTTGGGGTCCTGCCTTCTAGGTAATATATATTTTCTTAGAAATCCCATGTCTAGTTGTGGACTAGGGATTAAAGGTCAAGAATTCCAAAGGTTGCTGGTTGAAATCCTACCTTTGAAAGGATGCCACTGAAAATTTGTAATGGGAATTCAGCTTCAGTTCAGTAGCAACTGGCAACCCTGCTGACCAAACACCAATGGCTTGGTGATTGGTAGAAAAATCTTTTTTTTTTTAAACATGAATATTCTGACTATTACTGTCGTTGATATCAGGATTTGAAATCACCATGATCCCTGATTGTCTGGTGACAACATTTATGATTGCTTTTTGTCTGATTTATGATTTCTTTAGTATACTCCTTTGTAATGCTCATTTTAATCTGGTTTTGAGCACTGTGTTTCTGCAAAGCTATGTTTTATCACCTGTTCTTTTTTTCTTTCTACACAAACAACATATTAAGCAGTGAAGGAACAGCACCTTTTAAATATGGAGATGACATGGCTTTGGTGGCCTCAGTAAAAACAAGAGCAATTAGAACTGAACATAACACAAAGTTAAGAGTTGTGTTGTGAGAATGGAGGAGTCTGGGAAGCAACAACATCCGTGTCAGCCACTCAGCATGGAGGGTCAACTGGTCAGCTTAAATGCAAGCACATGCATATAGTTTATAGATCACTCATTTAATTTATTCTCACTTTTAACATCACATCCTGGTATAATCTTCTCACATTGATACACAAAATTACAGGTTAACTGTAGACACCACTATCAGTACTGTTTAAGTAAGCCACGTTTAGGAAGGGAACCCATCCCATCTACTACATCCATGACTTTAGTTACTCGCATCAGTAAGAAACTTAACACTAATATTTTAACCTTTCTTACACAAAGTATGTGCGTACTTCTTTGTGTAAATTTGTGATTGTTAGTGCACTGAAGCTTTGGGATAGTGTCATATAATTCTCACATGCGTTTAAAAAAGTGTGTATGATGACTGGCACGCATGTTTTTTTGGAAGTATTTTTTTATTTCCAAATAATTAATGGTTACAGCTGCGGTGGGTTTTGTTTATCAGATAAGGTAATAAAATGCAGCTAGATTTTGGGTCAGCCTTTTGTAATTAACTGTAATCATCACCCATTTGCTAATCAAGATAAGCATCACTGCTTATTTATCAGAGGAACAAATCGAAATGAAAACACAACACAAATGATGGTGGTGGTGGTGGTGGTGGTGGTCTTTTACTGGTGTAGTGTTGCTTTACTACACCACTAAAACCTCACCACCACCACCACCACCACAATTGCATAAAGTTATTGCAGTCGTTGTATAAAACGTGTGATAATAGATTTTCCAGCCCAATTTTTAATTGTTTAGCAATAGGACTAAAATTGTTTTACCATTAAGTGCATGAGAATACTGTGTCTAGCTGCATCTGTACCAGTTAACGTTAGAAACAGAGAGTGACACATTTGAGTTCACTTTATTACTGAGTCAAGTTAATTATAAATCAAAATAGCTGACAGCATCTACTTAAAAAAAACTTTTATAACGTCCTGGAAACTAGCATTGGATTTAATGTTGTTTTTCTTTGAGAATCACTGTATAAAATGGAAAATGTTAGATTTCTGGTAAAAGTGTAAACGAAGCTTAGCTCAGTAGTAATAATTGAAAGAACTGTGACTGAACAATAACCAAATCAAGCATAATTTTGTACGAACAGAATGTACTAAAAATGTAAATCTTGCTTGTATTTTTTGTCTTTGTCTGCAACAGACTTGATAAAAACTTAAAGTTGGCAGTTTTTAATAATGTATTTTTTCATCATTAATACTTTGTTACATTTAAAGAAAGCTCATAATATGTTTAATTGTATATATTTCTAGTTTGTTTTAGATATATGCATATGTATACATGTCCCTTACATGTGTATGTACTTGTTTTACTTTTTTATTACTATATTTATTATTAATAATAATATATTATATATCTTATGTACTTGTCTCCGTTTAAAATGTATTTTCTCAAATCTTCTTTTGAATGTGACAGTTGACCATTGGGGATGAAACTAGAATATGTCATAGGAATTATATAAAGGAAATTGGGACACATTAAAATGTAAAGTAAAATTAACCTGAACTGTTACTATATTTGCACGTGTGAGAATAAGGTTTACTGTCTTCAAGATTCAGGTTGCATTTCATCATCAAGAAGCAGCTATTTTTACTATAACAGTATATTTTGTATTGCATTTTGTATTGTAAAAGCTTGCATGGATCGATTATACATTATGCTGGTGCATAGAGAAATGCAATGCATAGTAAAGTTTATGGACCAGGTTTCATTTTAAATAGCATGCACATTACTGTGCATGACCAGCTTCGATTTCCATTTGTATACAGTTACTATGACTATTTTTATATTCACTACTCAACAGTAACATACTATGATCATGTTTTTCACCAAACATGTTACTGACGAGCATATAAAGGGTCTATAAATATAACATCTGCATACATAGAAGTCTGGAAATTGTCATTTACTTAGCTGACTCACTTCTAAATAAAACACAGTCATAATAAGTTGCTTTAACTTGACAGGACGTGTTACTTACTACACAAGATTAATCACTTCATGGACAATTTAGTTTCTTCATCAAACCTCCCTGCTTTAAAAAGTCCAGCTAAAAACCAGCTGGTCAAAACACACTATGCTGGTCGGCTATTTCTTGTTAACTAACTCTTGACCATAATATGGTATTTTTTCCTGGATGTCTAGCTGGTTTAAGCTGGATGTTTTAGCAAGATTGAAGAAAACCTGCATGGAAATGTGGAGAACATGCAAACTTCTTACAGAAATAACCCAGACCACTTTGACTATCAAATGAAAACTTTCTGAGTTTGATATGAATGTACTGCATGTTTGTGTGTTTGAGTCGATGAATCTGGTGGCTAGTAAAACAAGCTAAACTGTTAGTCAAAGTGAGTTTAAATGATACCAATGTGAATGCAAAGACTCATAGCTTGTGTGTGTGTGTGTGTGTGTGTGTGTGTGTGTGTGTGTGTGTGTGTGTGTGTGTGTGTGTGTGTGTGTGTG
>JAOUQU010430926.1:0-10186 GCA_028566735.1 Ammoglanis amapaensis | reverse complement strand
ACAACGGTGGACGATGAAGCCGCTTCTCTTGTTCCACTGAGAGACTTTAGCTTTAAAAAACGCTTTAAAAAAGCTTTTAAAAGATGACTGTGGTATGCAAATTGTGAAAAAATGAGTTTATCACCGAAGCTACTCCCGACTACATTTCCCAGCATCCTTTGCATCGGAACTCCAGCTATAGAAAGCCATAATGATCATAATACTGTCTAATACACTACACGTGTTGTATTATATTCTCTGCTCTTAATGCAAGATGTAGTTTAGCCATAATTCTGTTGTTACTTATATATATATATATATATATTTTATAAATTATATAAAATACATTTTTGATTGATATACTTCACATTTAGCTTTTAGATAGTTTAAAACATCAGGGTTAAGTTGTCTAGTTCATCAGTAGTAAAGCGTTTATTTATCGGTAAATTCTCTACCAGAATATAGTAGGCAAGTTACATTTCTATCCCCACTGCCACTAGACCCATAAACAAAAGAACAACATTCACTAACATCTGGTTCTTTCTTGTCTTTCAAGCGGCGAGCTTTGCTTTTTCGGGGGGTCTTAAATTTAGGGCCAAATATGAAAAGTAAAAACTTCACCTAATCGGCAAAGAGCCATTCAGTCAATACATTAAACAAGGTTTCCAACCGTGTGCACTGAGCAAACACCTGGGTGATAGTCTCAGCCTTTGGACTAAAGGGGCAGCTCTCACAAATGCTGGGGTCACTGTAAGTCTCCAATTCTTTTATCCATGGGCCATTTTTACAGGGAGCGCCAGCAGCCATTAGGGGAAAAATCAAACCCAAAAGACTTTCAGCTTGTTTGCTTGTAATCCGAACAAAGACCTGAGAAACCTTCACACAGATCATATAGAGGGCTTTTTTCTATTAGTGAGATATCTCCAAGCATTGGACAGTTTTAAAGGACAAAAAAGCGTACATCATCTTTCCAATGCTCCACAGAAGGACAGTCAGTAAGAGTGGGAAGAACACACTCATAGTCCACTCCTCACTGGCTAATATTTGACTGGTCATTCAGAAAGCTCTTGTACTCTGCTGACAGTTTCCTTTGCACTTTCGATACAAATTGATCTATTAGACTCATTAAAGTATCCAAGAGGTGACCCAGTTTCATGTAGCCTGCAGATGTAATAAAGATAACACAGCACGTCGGCACGAACTTGAAAAATCACCTCTATGCCACATTCAGACATTACTTCAAATTAATAACCACCAATGTTATTTCTACTACTATTACAAGTGCGCCGACCATTTCGGATTTCATTCAGCTTCTAAACTGATGATGTGAGGAATAACGATTGGCAATTATCTAGTATAGATAATCGAGTATTTAGCATTTTGCTTTTATTTTCAGCTGGAACCGGATAGTAAAAAAATGGCTGGAAATCTGGACATTTTTTACTATCTGGTATTTACTGTATTTATTTTGACATGAAAATGCACACATACACACATACAATGAGATTTCATACATATATATGGTCAAATGTTAGTCTGACACTTCCCCTAAGTGTATAGTACACTATGAAAGAGTGCACTAAGATGTAAATGCTTAGTGTACACTACACACTAAATTATAGTGTATTTATGTATTATAATTGCATGATTTGAGACCTACCTTTGGACTATTTAACTCACTTGTTAGTGTTTTAAATATTTGAGGGACAAACTGCTGTGCCAAATAAAAAAATAAAAGGTTTTCCTGCAGTGATCAAGAAAAAAAAACTCCGACACCTTGTGAAAGATTCAAGAATCACCTGGATCATAGGGCTGAAATATTTTCGGTTTGGATTTGCTCCTTCTGCAGTCAGCTCTGTTAGAAAAGAGTTGGTGGTACAGGAAAAGGAGGAGGAGCTTAAGCATTAGGACGCCTTAAAGGCATGAGTGGAATTTGGGTACAAACCCCATGGGAACATGTTGTCGTTTCCCCACACACACCAAAACTAGAAATTTTAAAACATAACATCACATTTTAATATTATTTCTCTAAAGTCTTCAGCAATGGCAGAGGATTCTGGTGCTGCCGCAGAGAGTTCAGCAAAGGGTTGACTTTGTTCCGAGAGTCTCAGTTTCACTTGTGTGTATTTAAAAGCTCTGGAGTGATGCATGCCAAAATACATACCAGCTGAGACTGAGCTGTGGCCTTTCTAAGCACTATTGATACTGTTGCGGTTTGCTTCACTATTCTTTCCTTAGAATATCTAAACTCAGTTTAACAGTAAACTGTTAATTTAGGCTAAACTGACAGAAAGAGATAAATGAAGGGAAATCTCGGTTAAAGACAATCGAGGGTAAGGTGTTATGGGTCTATTTTTCAGAGAATATCTGGTACTCTGGAGGGGAGGATGAAGTTCGGGTTGTTCCAAAGGGCTTCAGATTTCATTAAACCATGGGTGTGCTTCTTGTAATTCAGACAAGTGACACATTTTGTGGATAAGAATGTCGTGTTCAGTTACTTGCCTCACATTTAATTCTTTATTTGTATTTATTCCTTCTATTCTCTCCCTTTCTTAGGATCAAGCGTAGCTATTTAATAGCCTTCTCCTAGCGATTCGGATTTTTAAGTTTGTTCATATGCATAATATTTTAACCATTGCGTTGTCTTAAAGGTCAGAATGGCCCTCCACCACCAAAACGAGCTGTAATAAAAACTCTGACTCTTAAAATATGAAGTTTATGCAGAATAATAAGACAGCATGAAGAAAAAAATGCTATACATATATAAGACTTACTACCAGCTGTGAAGTTTGGTAAAGGGAGTATTATAGTGTGGAGATGCTTTGCTTTCCTACGGTTTGAACAAAATGCAAATAATATTAAGAATTTTAGAAATTAGAACACTTTTTACTGGGCTTTCTACACAAAGTGGAAATTCTCCTCCACATTGAACCCAACCCAGGCATTGAAAGACACACAAATTTACACACACTAGGGGGCAGCACTGATCACTCCTGGCTGGCATGGTGGGCATCCCTAACCACACTGCCCAAACAGCAGTTACGGTTTAGGTGCCTTGCTAGTTGTGCAGTTCAGACAACATCTTACTGACTCTCAGAATTAAAACTGCAAACTTTTGATCACAGGCCCAGTTATTTAAACTCCTGGCCACGGCTATTACAAATATTAAAGCAGCTCAGTTTTGATAAAAGAATGTTTAAATGATGTACAATTCATAATCTGAACATTAAAACAACTCCAACAAGTCCAGCATAAAACATATTAGGTGATGTGACTTGAGCGTGAGAATCTGTAAATTTGTGGCTGATGCACGTGCATTTTACTCATTTAATATCCAAGTGCTTGGAAACTACATGTTTTGTATTGTATAGAAATTGCATATTTGTATCGTGGCAGCACGGTAGGTAGCATTGTTGCCTCATAGCAAGAAGGGCCTCCTGTGGCTGGGTAGCCAAAATCCTTTTTGTGTAGAGTACATGTTCTCTATGTGTGTCCACATGTGTATCCTCCTATATGTTAAAATATATGCAATTAAGCCTTGGAAGCTACTAAAACTTGCCATAAATATGTGTTTGACCTGGGATGGCACGTGAACATTTCATCTCCTGAAAAAAGACAACTAACTGGGTCAAAGCATCTCCAAAACTGCAGCTCTTGTTGGATGTTCCTAGTCTGTAGTCATCAGCATCTTAGATTCACCATTCAAAGGTGGCCCAAGGAAGGAACAGTGGTAAACCAGTGACTGGGTTATGGAGGACCAAGACTTATTGAACCAAATGGGGAGTGAAGTCTGGCTCTTATGGTCTCATCCAAAAGACAAGTTACTTTAAGTCAAGTTGCTGGGAAACATTTATGCTGGTATTGAAATAGAAAGTCCAAAATGTTGGTCTCAAGTGTAGACAAAACACTCCTAATCAATGTCCACGTGCAGAAACATACACAAAATAAACATACTGACGTGTGGGAGGTGGGGTAGTCCATGACTAATTTTCAACCTTCAATTCTGACTTTGTGTATCTGCATGAGTGCTGTATGTGTGTGTAAATGTGGATAGAAGTTTAGTTTGTGAGAACGCTGCTGTAATCACTGCAGTTGAATAGGTGTGTGTTTTCAGGCTGAACAGAGGGGTAAGTATGTGCTGGCATGTGTTTCTGTGTGTGCTTGTCAGAAAGCTAGCCAGCAGAAGGGGAAGGGCCTCGAGTAAGCTGACAAAAACAGTCGCTCCACTGGAGTAAGGAGGAGAACACGATCAAAAGAGGCAGAAGTCGGACCACTAGTATCCATAGCTCATTATAATTATTTTTTAATAGGAAAACAGTTGTTAGAGTAACGTAATAAATATACATTATTATTACATCATAAATGTTATATGGGTTGTACCCTGTGTACGGATTGCTGCGAGGACGAGCCAGAGGTAGAGGTGCTTAGAGGGACTGTAAAGAGGGAAAGTTCACAGAGAAGTAGCAGCATGAGACTCACCAAGGTCAGTGACTTATTCCGTGGTTCTTTTGTAAGTTTTTGTTTTTTTTAAAAAATGTTCTTTACTGGTGTTTTTTATATATGTTGCTATATTAAATGTTTTAAGAATTTTGTAGTCAATGAGTTGCTTTACTATGCACCACTTGATGGTGCAGCAAATTGTTGCACAACAACCCTATAAAAAGTTTTAAAACTCTTTTTATTAGTATTAATCATATACTGTTGAATAATTGAACTAAACAGCAATATTAAAGCTCTGCATACAAGTTTTGCACAATGTTTTAAAGGTCTCTAAAGTAATTAGAATTTTGCCTTAATGCCTTACATCCTTATTGAAAAAATCCTCATATTTTACTTATGAACCATTGCAATGCATATTATGTTTTTACAATGTCTTTGTGCAACTTAAAAATACCTCATTCCACCTTATGCAGTGTGGTGCACTATACAGAACTACAACAGGTACCAAGGTTTGGGTATCCCGAAACAAGACTCCAGTTAATGTTTATTGTGTTGTCTGTGTGTCTTTGTGTGTGAGTCTTGTCTGAATATGCTGATATCAACTGACAATGCTTTATTGTCAGTTATGTACACCAATGTGATGATGTGATGTAAGCATCCAAGTAAAACAGCAAGCAAAAGCTTTAGCTTCATGTAGTTTAGCTAAGTAGCTCATGCACTTAAGACTTGTCTCTGCAACAACAGTATTTATCTAAAAATGAAATCATACAAAAATGTAAGTTTACAAAACTCATTTAAGTTAATGAGCAAGCAAAAGCTGTTTTTTACCTCATGCATTTAACACTGATATATTTATTGTTATAACAAAAGTGTTTTAAGGGTGGAAACAACATTAATGTGACTATCAGCGTAACATAGCAAATACAAGGTCATTTATACTTTTAAATTAGCATTAGCTGATTAGCTCATGCTATTGTACTGTACATGCTTTAATGCCAGATCCTTAAATCTACGGTGTTACTATTTTAAATTATGAGATCAACATACTAATAAGCCAGAGAGCCAACTAACATTTGGGCAAATTGATATGAACTTCAGTTTAAGGTGTGGCCTTTGGGACCTGACTAACATATCCCACAACTAATAAAATTATCAAGTAGGTAGTATAGGATGGTGCAGTAGCATAAGCTGCATACATTTGGATTTGAGGAATAAATGTGAAATAATTTTGAAAATAAAGTCAAAGTTATTCCAAGGATAAACTTTAAATATAAAGACCATAGTATCCCCATGTTGGGAACATTCTGAGAACTTAGTCAAAGTTGTATTTTTTGGTAGTTACTAGAACAACAAGAGTTAGCCTAGAGAAAATAACGGACAATGCTCTAATTCTCGGTGCATGTAAGTATTGATTAGTATTAGTATTTATAAATATTGGCATGTTTTAGGAGGTGCAGGAAAATTACAATACATACAAACAACATTAGTACTAGGATGTTATGCACTAAAACATTAGATTTTTCTATACTTCATTTTGAAAATGTATTTTTAATCAATTTTTAGGGGCAGCCATAGCCTGGTAGTTAAAGAGCTGAGTTTGTGATCAGTTCGAAGTTGACAGGTCGTGACTAAAGTGCATTTGAGCAAGTCAGTTAACTTCTAACTGCTTGCCGTGCATTGTGGCTAGAGTTTCCCACCATGTGCTCACTGCTGCCCCCTAGTGTGTGTTCACAAGTGTGTGAAAATATGTTTCACTGCACGGATTGGGTTAAATGTGGAGAAATACTTTCGCTGTGTGTAAAAAGTCTTGAAAAAGTATTCTTAATCTACAATCATTTTAGTAAAATAGGACCAAACAGAAAAAGATTGTGTGAGAACATTTGGGTGTACTATATGTATGATTGTCTTCTCCCTGTTGCTTTCATGCTGTGCAGTGTGGGAACGCCAAGCCCTCTGTATGATGTCACATTTATAGTTGACTGGCTGATATATGGGAAAAGGGAAAAAGAGCGACCCTACATTTCAGTTCTCACAGGAAAATTGGATTTGGTCCATCATGCTCTGTGGTGAATTGCAGAGGTTGTTCTATTTCTTTAGCGCATGATTTAAATTGCAACTAAATCAACTAATTCTATTTTAGTGTATAGCAGAGAGTGAGAGTGATAAATTTTAAATATACATTCGTGAACAATAGAAATATTTATGTCTAGGCGCCCAGATGGCATTAAGTGAATCCTACACAGTCCTAGCGGTCAGTTGGGCACCATTTTGTGTGTATATTTGGCCGTGCCTACAGTAGACATCATTCTGCGAGAGTGTTTGTTTATTACACTTTGGTTAAATTCATAGTTTATATCAAACACAGTAATGGGCAATATTGTATATTTAGTTCACCTCACAAAACTGCATGTTTTGGACTGTGGGAGAAAACCAGAGCTCCTGGAATAATCCCATGCAAACCCATGGGGAGAACATGCAAGCTCTACTCATAAAGTACCTGAACCAACTCACCAGGGGATTGATTTCAGGACCTGGGTTTATGTGCCTGGTAAATAATATTATTTTTATTCCCACATGTTTGCCTTACTAGCCACCCAAAGTCCGGTAGGACTACAATGCAAAAATGATTTTTTCAAATACGTGGTCTAGAATTTAAGAGAAATATGTGGTTTATTTTGAATGCTTTCCATTGCAATAATATTTCTTTACTTATACTTTGTTAAAAAGGAGGTATTTTCATACAGTCCGCACAGTGGAGGCTTGTGGTAAAACAATAAAAGCAGCATGTGATCGTCACAAGTAATATACCTCATAACGACTGTTCTGTGTTATGTGACCATAATAAACCAGACAATCCTATAATAAGTGTATTGTAAATGTTGACTTTAATGAGATCATAATGGATGTTTTATGAGTTGGCCAGCACATAAATTTTGCCTTAATTCTAAATGTTTGTATTGAACATAGCATTGACTCGTTTCAGCAGGGCTGTCCACATTTCACTGGAATCTTGTTAGGGCAACAATGCTCATTGTGGGTTTTGTTTGGGTGGTTTAGTATGTTTTCTTGGAATATCCTTGGAATCACAAACCTTTAACAAGTGCTGGTTCATTGCGACCACAATCCACAGGCATGTACAGAACCACACAGGAAAATATCTGGTTATGTCCATATATAGAGCACAGGAACACAAAATTACAGCACAACACAATAAATGTTTACACACACACCTGATTGAATGCATATGCTTTCCTCGCAATTCTTATGCTGACATGCACAGCGTGATTATAATTTTTAAAAGCATGGTTTAGAACATTTTGATACGAATTGGAATGGCAGTTGTACTCCAAGTGCACACATCCAGATTCAAAACCCAACATGAGAAATGGGTCCAGATCTTACAGACTGAAACATCCTTTAACAGCTGTTACTACGTTGTGTACTTTGACAATACATCGTTGCATTTCTCAATGTTTTGAAATAGGTTGTCAAGCAAAATGGTGGTATTGCAAGACTAGCAACTGCATCCATTTGTTCGCACATATTTGATCCCCCCATCTCTCTCTCTCTATCTCTCTCTCTCTCTCTCTCTCTCTCTCTCTCTCTCTCTCCCCCTCTCTCTCTCTCACATATATATATATATACCCTTTCAAGTTAAAAGTTTAATAATGCATTTAACAATACAAAATGCACATAATTCATTTTTAGGTTAAAGTGCTGTTTAAATGTTCTACTGTATTTAGTAAGTGTTTACTGTCATTTTTACAAGTGTTTTTTTTATGTAGTATTGAGTATAGCACTTGTACTGGTACACTGGCATTCTATTAATTTCATTCTTTGCCAGCTGCTTTTCCCTCATTCCATAACTTGCATTGTTTTTGGTCATATATGATATCCAGTTATTTAGCAAAGTGATTTTCTTCCATCCATTCATTATCTAATTTTACCAACAATTTACCCTATTTAGGATCACAGTGGGATACAGTAAACACATGAACTAAAATTCTTAACAGCTCAGTTAAGTATCATTAATTGATCTGACACAGAAAACTCTGTGAGGTGACAATGCTAACCAATAAGCCACTGATCACAGCTAAGTGAATACTGAGCTGCCTCTAAGCGAACACATCTAGCATACATGAATTTAGTGGTTTGCACTGATTGAAGTTGTGAAGCTGGGACACCCAGCTGGTTTATTTCCAATGTAACTGTGATGAACAAATTTAATCTGAGGTTATAATCAAATAAAGATTGGTATCAGTAATACATATATGAACATGGTTCTTATGGACACAGAACTACTTTCTGTCTCTCCCAAAAAGGCGATGTACAGATGTTTAAGTATTTATGGCATTGCATGAATTTGGGTGTGGGTAAAAGAGAGAGAGAAAGGGGGGTTATGTCGGAGAGAAATGTAAACCAGAGAAAGAAACAGGAAAGTCACTGTGTTTTACGAATTTCCCTGTGCCATTCCAGCAAAAATACCAGTCCACTGAGGTCACAAAAACAAACCTCTATGATTTGGTGTGTTTACATTTGCTGCTCCCCAAAACACCCTTATATCCTTTCACAGCAGTGGTAGTGGATTTGGATGTTTCAGGATGTGCAGCAGTTTTGCTTAGAAGGATGTGATTCAGCAGTTTAGTACAAAAACCAAAGTGCATAAAGAAGTGTACCTACACCCATCCTTTTGTGAATTTAAGCATTTATTGTGTTTTATCCCTTCCTTTTCTACCCCCTTTTTGCCTTTCTCAGTTCATCTCTACTTCACAGCTGTACTTGATCAACCCTTGGCTTCTGCACAGCCAATCAGCCTTGTACTCCCCTCCTCCCAGCTTCATTTCCTCTGTCTAAATGTTCCCGTCTATTTTCCCACTCACCCCCAACACCCATTTACTTCATTTTATTGTAGCTTTTATGCATTCCATCACTTGGTTACTTCAGTATGTTATAGTTGGATTACATTGCTATATATTACTGTTCAAATATTTACTTGAGTCTAGTTCCAACCTTGGATTTATAACACTGGACACTTTCTCTTATTAGTAAACAGTTTAGATCATTTTATTAAAGCAGAATTTCTAAGCAACCTATATGTTGTGCTTATCTAATCAAATTTTATTTTGTTGGCATTTATTTACATAGTAAATATGATCTTATTCTAGTTTAAAAAGACAACAGTCCAAACTCAAAGCCTGTTAGAACTAAAAACAAATAAATGTAACTACATGTTATTTTTTTAGCTGCTTAGTAAATAAGTGGGTTTTTTTAACTAAGGTTAAAAATAAACAATTACATTTAATTATATTACTGAAATTGAGAAGTTTATGTATTGCACTTGTACTTTTTCAAGTTAATTTTGTCACCACTAATTTTACCTCAATGCCTGAGTGGATTAATTTTTAGTATCAAGTGTATTTATGGACATTCCGTGAAAATGTGTAGCCTTTATGACTTAGCATGTAGCCTTTATGACTTTGTGTGAAGTTGCTGCACCTCACACCTTGACAGATGTTAACTCGACCAATTCTACTAATAACAACGTTGATGGTCCTGTCTGTCCCTGGCACAGAAAGCTGACATGTAAACTCATCTGCCCACATCATAATTTCATTGTCTTTTCAGCGATTAGCATTTAATAGATGTATTATTTTTATATCTGAGAAACAGAGATTCGTCTTGCATTTCATGATGAAGTGATGGGCTTTGTAATACACAAAATAGAAAAATATAACTCTGTGTATTACAATGCCACTATTGAATGTGT
>JAOUQU010430925.1:0-20442 GCA_028566735.1 Ammoglanis amapaensis | reverse complement strand
TTGCGATTAATTGCGATTAATTAATTACAGACCCTGTAATTAACTCGATTAAAATTTTTAATCGAGTCCCACCACTACAATAGACACAATTGCTAAACTAAATGCTAAAGTACACAAACTGCTAATGCTAATCACTAAAACCATAAAAGCTATCTTAATGCTAAATCTAATTGGATGACCAGAAACATAAACCTAAATCACCCTAAACTATGCAAAGCTAATAATTGCTAACAAAGTACACAAACTACAAGCAAGCACACCAGCTAGCATATTCCCTGAATTTGAATCAATATGTTATACTACTTTTTTCTAGTAGATAGTAGATAAATTAATACAGTTTAATCTGTATTTTACCCTACTGGTGTACCCTAAGTAGTTTTAATTAAAAAAATGTTAATCAAAGACTAACGGTTAAAAGTTGACATGTGATTAATAGGCCGTTCATGCTCTGCATCATGCATAATGAGCTTGTAAATGTTTGGACAGTAATTCCAAAAAATGAACTAATTGTGGATATTGTAGGTGACACACAGTCACATAGATACTGATGACCTGGGTTCAAGTATTGCATCTTTACTGCCTGCTGCAAAATTCACTTCTTTCTGGTTGGTGTTGGTTTACCCCCATTTTGTCTTGAGTGTATTCCAGTTTGGAAAATAATTATTATAATATATTATTATTATAATATTAATATATATATATAAATAATAATATATAAATTATTATAATTTCCCTGTGGGTCTAAACCCACAATGACCCTAACTATGATGTTAGTGAAAAAGAATTAATTCATAAGTTAGGATTTTACATGTTAAATATCTTGTATTTCTTATTCCCAATTCCAGAATATAGCAACCCAGAACCTTCTTATTGTGAGGTATCGGTGCTTCTCACTTAGCTACAGATGTTTCACCAATCGAAAGGTTGAAAATTCACATGCCTCTTTAGAGTTATCTTGGCCTGTCCTGTAAAAGCACTCAGAGTACAGACATGCTTTTATAAAACACCATCCTTTCAATTTACTATCAGTCATAAGACACAGCCCAGATCATCAGTTCTAGTAGGGGGTCATGTTATTTCAGTGCTGACATAAATTCAGTAGCAGATTGATTCATTGGGAAGTTTGGGGTACCTGCCTGTACAAAACAACTGCACACATCTGGATTTAACCTACTGCAAATAGTCTTCCAAATTCTGAATGAGGCAACACTAGAGGTTTTGAAGAATTAAGACCAGATTGTTTTATATTGATTGACATCCCAGGACAATTACAGGAATACATAATGTGTGCATACAAATAACAGAACCACAGTAAATTGTAAACACTGTCTGGCCTTGTTTGCACCACTAAATACTAAAGTTCAAACAGCTTGTGAAAGCAACGTCAGGGCAAAATATCTATTTTGGAACTTCAAGGATTGGCTTTTAATGTCAAGACCTACACAAGGCTAAGAAAACACTATACAAAATAATGCAATGATTACGATCACTGTGTTTGAGCATATACTGTACACATCACATCCATATGTGCTTATAAAACATGTTATTCTAAACGGTTAACCTGCACCTGCCTAATACATCCCTACAACTTGCTGGTGCCGTAATGGATCCGTGTTATTCACATTACTTGTCAGTGTTCATAATGTTATCCCTGCCTGTGAATGAAAGTCAGCGCTTAAACATGAGCTATAAAAAGCATCAACTCGAGTCAGGTATGCCAATTTGCACCAACAGACAACTGACATGAAGAAAGACATTTTCCTTTTCAAGGATTTCAGGATAACCGCATCTACACTGATTTTCTCAGTTCTGCAATTGCAATGCTAGTGACAACAAAAAAATGTTTCTTAATTAATGCTGTGCTGTAGTTTGTCAAAAGCAGTTTTCTGTTTTGTGGCCCTCTCACGACGCCAATAAATTAGACATGAATCTCCTTACTGCTATGAACACATGGTGACAGGGTGACACACTAATGTAAAACTAAATCTTTTAAGCTGCCTTCTAAGTAGAATCTTAGAGTAATGTAGTGTCTCATGAGGTGGTGGAAATACATGTTACAGTCGAGTAATGTAGTATCTCATGAGGTGGTGAAAACACTTGCCACAGTCGAGTAATGGAATGTCTCATGAGGTGGTGTAAGCTCATATTACAGCCGAGTAATGCAGTGTCTCATGAGGTGGTAGAAGCTCATGCTACAGCCAAGTAATGTAGTGCCTCATGAGGTGGTGAAAGCGCATTCTACATCTGAGTAATGGATTGTTTCATGAGGTAGTGGAAGCTCATGCTACAGCCGAGTAATGTAGTGCCTCATGAGGTGATGAATGCGCATTCTACATCTGAGTAATAGAGTGTCTCATGAGGTGGTAGAAGCTCACGCTACAGCCGAGTAATAGAGTGTCTTATGATGTGGTAAAAGACCATGATACAGCTGAATAATAGTGTTTCATGAGGTGGTAGAAACTCATGCTATAGCTGAGTAATATAGTGTCTCCAAGGGTGGTGGAAGCTCATGTGAGCTTACTCACTAACTCTACTGTACTTGTATTTGCATCTTTACTGTACTGCTTTTACAACACATCAGTCTGAGCTCAAATGTATTAATTTAAAAAGTTTGCATAAATCTGTGAAATTTGTCATTCATGATGTTCATATTTTACTATAGTTATACTATAGTTACTATAGTTATACTAGTTACTGTAGTTATACTATAGTTACTATAGTTATACTAGTTACTGTAGTTATCCTATAGTTACTGTAGTTATACTGTTCCTGCAAGCTGATTATTTTCCGAACATCTGTTGCATTGTGTGTGTTTGTTCTGGCATTGCTTTGGTTCTGTGGGTTTTTAATATATAGTTAAGTAGCTTTTACCATGATGATTTTGGTTTGTTTACTGTGTGAGTAAATTTCTCTGTAATATAATCAACACAGGAACATTTTTATTCAGTATGTTTTCAATTATTGACTACTGCAAATGCCATTGTTTTATATACACTTCAATATGATCATGAAAGATGGCAATTTTATTCACACACATATCCGATTAGTATTGTATGAAGTGTTTTTTTATTTGTTCTAGGTTTAACATTTGCATATTTACTAATTACAATTTATTAATTAGCTGTCTGATTTATTGACCGACTGTTGTTCTCTGGCGTTTCCCTGTCTTGCACAAATTGTTAATTGAGACAATGGTGCCTAAAACATAATCAGAATAACCCAAATGCATAGATAAAGAACTAAATCAATTTATGCACTAAAATGTACCATAGAGAACTATATTATCATTTATCACATTCCTTATACGCTTTGTCTAAAGCAAGTAAAGTGGAGTATTTGCACCACTGGACTTAATGATACTACCATGTGTCATTTAGATTTCTAACAGATGCTTCCCTTTTTAGATCCTTGACACTAGTGAAATTACTGTCTGATTGGCTCTTGTCTTTCATTAGTGTCTGTACCAACATCTGTCTTTAATACATTCTTGAATTAGCAGAGCAAATGAATAACATTCCTTCTTCTTCATTCCCCTAACTACAGTTAACTGTCAACTAATTCTCCTTTTCCATTGCACAGTACTTTATTGTATGGTTCAACTCCTACTGTCTATACATTGCTTCTACCCTTCTAAATAAGACACCCCAAAAATGGCCATATGGTGGGGTGGGGTGAGAAACGGACAGGCCAAAAGAGAATCACCACATAAGTGAGACAAAAACCAACCTTAACCAACCTGATGTGTCTAGTAAAATAGTGGACTTTTTATGGCAGGATTACATTAAATTCTAATTCATGGACATGTTTTATAGAAAGGGATTGAAACTATATCTGAGCAGTATTATTTATTTGTCATTATTGTTTAGGCCTAAACGTTAAGTTAAGATTTATTGTTAGCGAAATTAAGCTACGCAATTAGAGTTATGCTAAATTTGTCTACTTTTTACCTCTCTGTTTGCATCTATTTTTTATAAACACTGATAAAGTGCTTGCAATTGTTTACAGTGATACAACCCAAACCACCCCACCAACACCACATTACTATTAAAGATATAGTTATGGGAGGTGCCACCTCCCTATCCCAAGTGTCCTTAAAAAAAAAGCCCGTCCATAAATAAACATTAATCATATTGTGCATATGTGTACTGGCTAGTAATCAGGGATGTGCGCAATATTATATTGGCACTGTCTAAGAGTCATACAATTCATACACTACAGCTGATTTTGCTGTTTGTACTACTACACTGTTGGCTTAAACCATACACATTATTTGTATGCTACCAAACTATTTAAGCAGAAGCTTCCTTGCAATTACATCCCACATGATTGCTTACATTAGTGGATGCTTCTCCTATAGTGATTTGTCAATGACTGAGTCACTGGCCAGGTTTTTTTTTGTCTTCAGATGGTTACCAACTTTCAGTAAGTGTTTCGAACCTGAACACAATAAAGTCAGTGTAACAGGGTTTTCTATGGTGTGGTGTACATTACACCTAAAAAGGAAAAGACAATCTTCTAGCGCTGAATTACTAGTCTTCTATTCTATTTTATTCTAACAATTATAATGTATCTGTAAACACAAGCCAAGAAGAAATACAAGCAAAGGAAAAACACATAAAAGAAATGCCTTCAAATTGTATGTAGACTTAATTTTGAATGGGTTATATTCTATTTTTTATAATTGACAAATATTTTCATCATTAAAAAACGTTTACATTGTGAAAACATGAATACTGTGGAAACGCTTGAACGGAATATGCAGTCGCGCCACACATGTGTCAAACCTTGCAGCTCTTTTTTTCATAGTTTTTAGACTATAAATTACAGCCATCTTTCACATTTCAAGTGTTTATGACCACATGACTAGGCAAAAGTTAGATTTATATGGGGTAGCAAGAAAAAAAACTGCTAAACAAGGGAAACAGCAATGCAGCGTTTGCTGTTTTGAAGGCTACTCTCTAGCAGGGCAGAAATTTGTGCAAAGTTTTGAGTAACTGGGTAGAAGCACATTTAACGCAAGACTTATTTTACCAAAACGAAATACAAAGCACCACATGAATTTCTACATGTGGCCATGAAATATATAAAAATTTTATAATTGTACTATAATTAATTAATCATATGCATATTATATGGATCATATCTGAAGTATTCATTCATTTTATAAATTAATGGGCCAAATGAATAATGTACTGTATTTCAGATTCAATGAAAGGCACAGTCCTGTCAAATGTCTTGTCATGAACTAACAGTTATCTGCTTTATGCTTCAGCTCATTCGGCAGTCTTTGTTTTTAGGTTAAAGACCAGGTGAGTTCAGACCTGCAGACTCTCTCTGTAATGTTAGCCCAGTGGTAAATGATCTGGATTTTCAATCTGAAAGTTAAAGATTTGAATCCTGGCAAACAATCAGCCACTGTTGGGCCTTTGAGCAAGGTTCTTAACTCCTTGCACATGGGCCGCTGCATAATGGCTGTTTCACAAGTTTCAAAACATGCGGGGGTTCTATGAAAAAAAATCGTTGTACAGTAATGACATAAAATCATTCTTCTTCTACATATTAATAATATGGACCCATGAGACTAAAAACAAAACTAAAAAAAAGTTCAACAAAATTGTCATACCTGGCAACTACGGAGCATTTGGCGCATTTTTTTCTAGACCATTTTTAGCATCAGTAGCCTAATTATGACTACAGAGGACACAGAATTACATTTTATAGGGTAGGAGATGTAAATTATGTAATGGTAATTACATAATGGTAGAAGTATGGTGGCTAATATAACGCAGGATTAAGATGATGTTTTGGGTACAATCAGTACCCAATGATACAATCAGTCCTGAATTGAATGAATTTAATTTAATTAATGCTAAGATATGGAACTATTACTTCACATGAACATCAGAGTTTTGTTTAGTGAATGATTAACAAAGTGTGTTTGTTCAAGTATACTGTATTATATTGTTTGTATGTATTAATAGTATGTGGCAACAGAGTGACATAGTGAAGGTACTTTGTGAGCTTTCTTAGAAAGGGGATCATTGGGGTAGACTACGTTAATTATGTTTTTTTTAAACCAATGTCTCCAATGCCATCATGTCCCTATTTGTTGTCACTGAGTCAGTGTTGATCTTTCTAACAAGCCTGACTTCAACCTTGAAAGGCTGTCCAGGCCATGGAAGTTTAACAGTAGTACCATAAGTCTTCCAGACCATGTACCCATTGCCATCCTTGTGACACTTTTTGGTCTTGAAATGCTTCCCAATCTTTTTTAATGTTGGCCATGTATAATTGCTGCTCACTTCTTTAGAGAGGGGCTTTCATAGTAAGAGGAGGTGGCTTACAAGATTACTTTTAATACTTGATAGAACCAAACAGAATTTTGCTCGTTTGAGATGTTGAATAATAATTGACAATATGCCTAATTTCATTGTAAATGTGTAAAGCTGCCAATTATGCAGGTAGTTGAATACTAAGTAGAGACCCTGTATGTCATTATGAAGTACTTTTTATTGTTTAATCATTACACTATGTAACAGACTTTGTTACTGGGCTATAACTTATATTTTAACAGTTCACACAAAATGTAAAAAAACACCAACATTCACCATGAACTTTGATTCTGTGACAATGGCCTACAATAGTTTTGAATTTATTAAGGTAAAGCACAATTTTTGACTTAATTGACTTAATTGAGAAATGCAGTATATAATAGTTACTATATTTTCTGGAATTGTGACTGTACTTTATATCGCTTTCTGCAGAGCATGAGAAAATTGTGCAAGCTTTGGAGGCCCATCAAGAACGACAGAATTTTAAAATATCCCAATCAATTATAATCAACAAAAAACTGTATTTGCAGTGCAAATAAACATCCAAAGGTATTCAAATACCATTCACAAGTGTGTGTTCTCTGAGATTTAATACTATACTACAAATCATTTTCTAAATCCAGGAACCAAATATAGTCTTCCATCATGTTCTTATTAAGCTATCCCAGATAACATTGTTCATTATGTCCTGCTGAAAGCTCTCATCTTGTTCTTCTGAAAAAGCTCCCATATTCTTTTTGAATTGATCAAAATGGGCATCAGTGATATGAAATTTAGATATTCTTGTTTTTCATCTTTCTCTAAACCAGCTGTGCATAGTTTTCATCCTTGTAATTTCCTAGGAAGGGGTGAATTGAGACGAAACTGTTCCAAGCTGATTTCTCCTTTCTATTCAGCTTCTTGGGAAATTTGCTGCACTCTTCTTGATGTGTGACCCAACAATGTCACCAACATTGGCCTTTGACAGGTAATGGAAATGATCCTGGAAGTACTTGAAAGCTTACATTCAAGAGCTTTCTTGCAGCACTCACATGTGAAATGAGGTGCCCACGGTTTGTCTTAATCTCCAATAGACATTCCAGAGTATACTTGGTAGACCTTACACATGCTGTCACAGAGAACTATTTTGCTTCTTTTGCATCTTCATAATTTTGCCACATGTGTAGCGCAATGCTTTTGCTGGATGTATGCAACCTGATACCATTTAAATGAAATGTACAGCATTTAGCGGACGCCTTTATCTAAAGCGACTTACGATTCCAATGGGACATTATTTTGAGCGACTGTGTGTTTAAGGGCCTTGTTCAGGGGCTCAACAGTGTGCACATGGTGGTAATAGGACTCGAATTGTTAACCTTATTATCTCTAGCCCAGTACTCTAACCAAAACCATCACTGCATCACTGTACACAGTTCCTGTTCCTCAACAAAGTTGTATTCATACTGTTTTATAGAAAGTTAGAAAAGCACGCATAACATCTAAGGAACAAAATATTTTTTTAATTGTTATGTATTGTTATTTGATTAATATCTTGTTTATGCCTTTTTGTTTTATATATTATTAGTAACATAAATTAGTAGACTAATGTTAATTATTATTAAAATAAAATTATTATTAAATTATTATTAAAATAAAACTAATCAAATTAATAGTACTTTTATTTACAATAATATAAGACTCCTTTCCAACTTAGTGATATCCAGCTCTTATTTCTTTCTATTCACTAAGTTATCTGTTGTAGGTTCTAGAATTTTTGTCCTTAACTATTTGTTTAGTTTGTTAGTTAATCATTTGACCCTACTTTATTTGTAATTATGCCCTGTTTATTATTTGCTTCAGTCACTTTATTATTCTAGCTTGATTACATTTCTGCTAATGGGTTTTATTTTCTTTCTCACAGGAATTTGGGAATTGTGCCTCACACTCCCTGTAGTGAGTCCCATTACACAGAGCAGTTACTTTTTTATAGCATTGTACATTTTACATTGCTTATATGCAGCAGTAAACCGTGACTCTTAAACCTGGGCCCTCCTCCGCTTACTTTAACCCATTATATAGTTCTCATACAAACAAAATATCTATTTTCTTAAGCAAAATGATAACCCTTTTAGTGTGTAAAAGGGTTATCATTTTGCTTAAGAAAATAGATATTTTGTTTGTCTTCAAACAAATCACACCATTCGACGAGCTGATTATTCACTAAATTAATAATATACTGAATACATCAAGAACAAGCACCAGTTCTGGACTGCTTTGGTTTGTAGTGAGAAATTCATAACTCCCTCCGCTTCTCCAGGATCTGCCACATTGATTAGTTGGTACACTGCAGAAAATCTGCAACTGATTTGATGTCTTAAAAAGTCCTGATGGAACAGCAATCCATTGGGCATTTTCCTGGACATTCATCAAAACATAAAACCAATGCACAGATTTGTTCATCTGACACCAGCCCTCGTGTGACAGAATGTTTAAGTGATAACTGGTATGAATAGCTTTTGTTTGTGTTGTCCCAGCCCTTCTGCATCGACACCGGCAATAACCTTGTTGAACAATCCCTATAAACCCGTCTCCTCTCAGGGCAGAACTTGTCAAAAATAAATCATTGGTCAGTTTTACAATGTTTGTCAAAATTTTAGCAGATTATAACTGATTCTTGGGTGGTGTGGGTCTTTCCTGTTCGGAGTTTGCATGTTCTCCACATGTCTGCATGGGTTTCTTCATAGTTTCCTGACACAGTCCTACTGTTTTTGATACAACTAAAGCCTCATGTGTGTAGACTTCAGGTCACGTTAATTGAGTTTCTTAGTTCGTCCTTATCTTAGTGTGAGGAACTACATTTCCTCACTCCGGTATGGTACCGCTTACCAGTCACGCCCCCCTGTCTAGCGATCCAGAGCCTTGATTGCGCACAGCTGTTCCTGAACGGGGATTAATCCCTTCAGTACATAAGGACTCTCTGTCCACCGATCAGGGCTGGATTCTTTTTGTTGCTGTTATTTCGTTGCCGTTTCATTGCCGTTTTCGTTGTTGTTTTCACTTTTGTTTCATGTTGTTTTGTGTTTTCTGTGTTGACCTCCTGTGTCATTCTTGTTCCATGTGGATGGCTTGCGACTCCCCGTGTTCTTTTGTTCTCGTTTTGTAAATAAAGACCCTTTTGTTTCAACCTACCTGCCCTGGTGTGTCTCCGTGGTGTGTCCTGGCATCATAAGTGTTCCTAAAAAACCGCCAATCCCTAACACTTAGTCATTAATGCACAAGTCATTAGGCTATTAGGTTTCTAGCTCATTTACACATGTAGGTTTTTAAATGATTTCATTTGACTAAGTATGGATTTATAAAATAAAGGTCATTGTCATTTTTAACCACCCCACTGTGGATGAGCAGTTTTAGACTTTAAATCTTATTTTCTCCTCTTAAGCTGTGGGCAGGATGTGTGAGTCAAAGAAATGTTTAGTCCATCTGAAGGCACCTATTGCTTCATTATCAGAGAAGCTTGAATGCATGGGGTACCAGCCAGTGAAACAGCACACACTGCAACTATTTGTCTCTATTCTTTTTCTTAGCTGTCTACTAAAGCCCATTAATGAACATCTGGTCCTAATTACTGAAGTGAAACCATCAGCACGATAAAATTGGCCAGCTCTTAAAACCCAGTGAGGGGATCTTTTTGTCTCTACACATTCAGGCCTACACTCCACCAGCCTCAGGCCTAAAATAGTTTATAAGTAAATAAGACTTTTTTATTCATTTATTAGAAGAAAAATTGGCAAAGTGCTTTTATCACAAGCTCTACTAAAAGGCTCACTGTGAAGCTTCTCCAATTCTTCCAAATATCATATATTGTGAACTAGATATATTTTGATTGCATATGGCAGTATAATACAAAACATACGTACAGTTTACACTCATATTGGGTGATTTGGGTAATTAAAGATGTTCAGTATTTTGTGCTCCTGTAAAGTGCGGCCTGTATGTTTTGTGGATGGTTTACTGCTAGAAGAGCGATGTTTTTGGCTTTTTACAAGATTCCACAGAGGGGGGAGGGTCCATAAATGTGGTTATGCTGTGTAGAATCTAGTCTACATAATGATTTCAATTCTCACATAATAATAAGAAAATTCTTTGCATTCACTATTACAGAGCTTGGTAGGCTCAAGTTAATTTACATCAACCAGTAGCGGGGCCTCCAGAAACAGGGTGGCCATCCTCTCATCCTATTGCCTTGGCAGTCATGATGGGATGTTGTCATTTGCATAGTCTGAACCACGGAAGATCTGTTGCCAGTTATGTGGCAACCACTGACACTTTTCATTACACACAGAACTAGCTGACATGGGTAAAATGCCTTGTATATTACCGTGCTCATTTTGTTCTAGTTAGCAGACTGATGGTAGATTGAAAATGTGTTTTCGTTTTAGCATAGGGACACTGTGCTGGACAGCTGTCTTTATTTATTGCAGGTTATAGAGAGTTGAGGGCAAAAGTTTACGTACACTTGTAAGTGACGTGCTAGTCATGGAATCAATGAAGATCTTGGAATCTTTCTGTGATTTCTGTTGCTTTTTTCTTTCAGTGACTAAATGATTGAACAATATCTATTGATGTTAACATTTTTTCCTATGTGTACAGTTAAATTTCACAAAGAAAATGTAGTATAGTTGTACATTCTAACCACCATACCCGATCTCAAATATATTTTAATTATTTCTGATAATCAATGCTTCATTGTATTACAAGACCTGATTGTCAACTTTGTAGATTCTTTTTGGTGGCTTTTTTCATCTTTGTCAATGTCAAATTGTGTCAGGAACTTTGCTTCATTCAGAAAATCCTTGGCTCTGTGCAATTATAGCTAAAAAATAGAAGTCATTTCATCCCCTTTGAATTATAAGGTTCTATCTGTATTCTGAGATATTAAGCTTAAAGGATTTTGCTTTCGATATAGTAAAATTGATAGGTGGAATGTGAAACTTCATTGTAGTCCAAAAAGCAGAAAACTAAAAACAACACTGGGCAGCTAAAAAGTTTTCTGCCTTTGTTACACTGACGTGATTGTAGTGGGTTTGCGGTGATGTTAAGGTCTGTATCCATTTTATAATGATAGAAAAGAAGTTCCTAAAACGAATAACACCCAAGTTATCAGTGGGTTTTTTTACACATAATGTAATACTAAGGTTAATGGATGTTTACATAAATCAAAATTTATAAAGCCAATTTCCATTTTTTTTCCAGTGGAAAAGGAAAACCTAAAGTGAATAAAATCCCAAATTTCACCATTTATCATGTTCGAAATATAAAATTAAAAAATCTAATCTTAAAACCTCAGAGGATGAGTGATCATTTACTGTTTTAAAATCAAATCACATCTTTTTGAAATGATGGTGGGCAGCCCTAGCCACAGCGCACCTCAGTCGACTCTCTTTCAAACTGGAAACCTTAAAATTACAATCCAAGTTCTCCAACCATGGCTTTCTTTTGTTAATGTTTTTGAATGTTTATTTTCATATTCCTTGCATTAGATCTGCAGCAGTAACAAAACACATTTGTCATTGATTCAGTCTACAAAAGATATTCTTGTGAAATATATGCCGGAAAGATTAAGCCTGTTCTGCAAGCAAGCAGAGGTTCTCCCCAGCATTAGTGGGGCGATTCTAACAATGTGCATATTAATATTATTTGTTTAGAACCATGTTGCATGAGAGCAGAAGAAGAGTTTTAAAGTATTGAATTATTTGACATAAATGCAGCTGCTGAGAACAAAAGCAGAATTAAAAAATGAAAAGATGAGAAGAGGCGTTCTCATGATTCACATCTGGGAGTCAGGAATGATCAAACCCCACAGTCACAAATTATAAGCTCAGTCCCTTGTCCCTAGAGAAGACAGATCACAATGGTCACCATGTTATCCCACCACAGCAGACAAATTCTCATCCAACTCTCTTCCACTAGAGGAAAGTACAGTTCATGTTCATGGGAAAAGACTGGATGACCCAGTGGACTGTTAGTTATGTGCAACAGCCCACTGCTTTCACATCTCAGACCTGCCACAGCAGTAATGGATTATCTTATTACCTCATTACATGCACTACAGGGGGGGTAGAGAGGAAAAATCCACAAACTGTGAAATCAGACGAACCACATCTTCAGCTGTCAGCATCTCTTGTTTTTTATACCCCTGTGCATTTTTTCAGTCCATGAACACATGATTAGAGAGTAAAAAGATTGAAGAAGAGTTCACAGAACGAACACTAAAAGTAGACTAATTGCTTATCTTTGTTCAGATAATGAACACAGTGCTTTGAGTTTTTATTTATGATTATCAGAAGTTAACATTTCATTGGAGAAGTGAAGAACAATGTAAACCACGGTGTTGAAGGATTTACACGTGTGGATGTGCTTGTGTACCCACAGCATGTGAATTGCGTACTTCACACTTCATGATTCAGTTGGCAGCTTCCTCTGAATCCCCCCCCACACACACACACACGAAACATCTTACTGAATGAAATGTCGGATTAATCGATTAACCCTTACATAACTCATTTTTAAATATTTGTTGTTCTTTGTTTTCATTTAAATACCATTAAATAAATACAATTTATTCATCCTAGTGGCTAAGTAGCAATAAAAAAATGTTCACTGTCAAGTTCTTTAGTTTTTCCACCTAGCCATGCATGATTGTTTTGAGCATAAAATTAGTGAATGTAAAATATAATCCTCTGTGTGTTTGTGTGTGTCTTGACAGCTCTTTTTACAGAAGCACAATGTATTCATAAATATTTTTTAAAATTTGCATGTGATGTAATAATTGAGTCCAGATATGTTGATATAATCCAATATAGTGACATTTCCCCAAAATATAGTCCTATAAAGTTATGGATTTTATGCAGTAGTTTAAAGGCAGTGGAAAGGTTTGTGTTCGGTTTATGTTGATAATGTATGTGATCATTTGTTCACAACATTTTATTAGAAAAATATATACTATATACTAGTATATGTTACATACTACACTATAGTTTATACACACTATATTTTATATTACATTTATTATAACAACACAAATGCTTATAATGATTAATTCAATTACCAATTAAATAAACTGAAAGGTTGCCTAGTGCCTTTAACATGACAGCATGTTGTTAGATTGTGGAAGGAAACTGGATCAACGAAAGCCTTGTTCAACCATTATTTTTCAATATATATTCTTTTTAATAATCTTTAACTAACGTTTCATGCTATAAAAAAGTAAGTACCACTTCAAGCTACACTCCAGAGTACAAGCAGAATACTGAAGCTAACAAGCCACTAACCAAAGTTCATGGTAGCAAACAAAGCAGACAAAAAAACAAGAATTATTGGAATAATTTCCCAAAAGATAACATATATCTTTTATTAAAAGATAACATATCAGCCATCTGAGACAGAAGTAGAGTAGAATAGAACTCATAAAGAACTGAGAACTAGTTGTCAGTACTGTGGCTGTAAGCTCTCAGGAACTATATGAAAGATAAGATACTAACGCACCAGCAAGAAATTGAGATTCATAACATGGATTTATGGGTGTTGTCCACTCCAGAAACTGAGCAATTTGCTCTCTTAATGCAGTTCCTTTGGGCGGCCCAAAACACTTGAACATGGGTGTGAGTTTTATGGAATGCTGACAAAGCACACCAGCAGAAGACCAGACTGGACTAATCGCCCTAATCGTACAACTTTAGTTAAAAGCAGGTTTGCAAGACAGAAGAACTGGTAAGCACCTACGACTGATCTTGTTGATCAGGGTCACCACAACAGATCGTAGTCAGCATTATTGATTTGACATAATCCTTTCCGGACTTAACACTCTTGGGACCGGTACTACTAATCACTGCAGTGATTTGTACCTCCTAGTGGCTAGGTTGGCACCCACTGTAATGTGCTAAACATCAACTGCTCGAGCTGGGTGCTAGTTAACACTTGCTAATAAATTATTATTGGTATTAAAATACTGAGCTAATAATCATTTTACAGTCCAGGCTGGAACAATATTTTTGTGTTTACACTATATTTTTTCTTTTTAAAAGCATTTGGTATGACTGTTAAATTTCTGTTATTGTTGCTTTTTCATTTCTCACTCCACACTTTTTAATTGCTTAAACCTATTTGCTTTTTGTCACAGTTTTATCCAGCTACATTTTATTTGCTAATTCGTTTAGTTTATGGACTTTCTATTATTGACATTCCCACTAGCTCTAAGTAGTTTATAGAGGTAGTCTCGTTCTTGCATGCTTGTGGCGGATGTGCAGTAGATTATGCTTGTTTAACACCATCTACGTATGAACCCGATATCCATCATCTAACTGTGTCTGAAAGACAATAGACTGGCTTGTATATAGCCACTGTGCTACTGTGTCAGGTACTTCTACTAACTAGGTTCTAGTCAAACCACACAAACTACCACGCGACCTCAGAGCCTCTAACGTCGCTCGATTGACCATCCACTCATGACTCAAGGAAGAGGAGTATCACTATTCTCTGTACTCGCTCACAAATGGTGAAACAAGCTCTCATTTTTTATCTAAACTTCTCATTCCCTTTATGTCTTTATAAAGATACTTAAAACTCACCTATTTACCAAGCACTTAAACAAATTCACTAACTCACTCAAAAAGTATATAGAGCGTATGATAAATGCTGAAATGATGTGAATGTGCTACAAGTCTGGGTACCTGTTCAAAGGGCAATAATTACAGAAAGTGTAGCATTGTCCTTTTAACAAGGCTGTATATAAGAATAGGTGCAGAATAGTAGCAAATTAGGTGACACAATCCAGTGCATTGTAATGCGCATCACAAACCGTGATAAATAGGAGGGTTGCATCAAGAAAGGCCTAGCCACAAAGATGCACAGAACAGTGTAATTTAGTGCCGTGCTAGAGGATATGAGAGTGGTAGGTGTGTCAATGGAGGACACTCAGGACAGGGCTGGATAAGGAGTTTGATCCACTGTGGGAAAAGCCGATAGAAGAAGAAGAAGAAGAAGAAGAAGAAGAAGAAGAAGAAGAAGAAGAAGAAGAAGAAGAAGAAGAAGAAGAAGAAGAGCATCAAGAAAGTCATCAAAACCATTAACAAATCAATAACACACAATCACACAATCTGCCAGGTCAAATGGGTAACTTTTGAGAACTTTTTAGTGCCCTGGCTAACATATTCATGATTGACCAGATTCATAAATTTAAAAAGTGACATAGTAAAAAAAACAAGTTATGATATGCAAAGCCAAAACCCCAAAACCTAATATTCTCAGCAATGCCAGTATGATTATAGCCCATAGTCACACTGGGAGATGAGCAAACAAGGCATGTTCTCATTATATGAAGTGGTTGGCTGTCCATCATTCCAAGCAGTTCGATATTTTCCGTGGCATACATCCGGGCCTTCTTTTTTTTTTACAGTCGGCGTCAGTGTGTAGAGCAGGTCGAGGATCAGACGCTTTGAAGTGTCTGACTCTGCTGGCTCCCCACATCTGCTAGCAAGATGTGAGTTTGTGGGGGATGTGTGGTACAAAGGGGGTTCAGCACATGATGCGGTGTTGTGGGGGATTGTTGGTATTTTAATGTCATGTGACAATGAACAACATTTCTTTATTCTATCCCAGGGGAAGAAGATCTTTTAAAGGCATTGTAAAATAATATTCGTTTGTGTTGTTGGGCTTTATCGGTACAGAGAAAGCCTTTGTTTTATTATTAAGAATCATTATTAAAATGATTTGTGTTGTAAAACTACACACTATTTAGGAGTATATATGAATACAAATATACAAATAATTCTGTACTGAGAAAATGAAGGCGAACGGTACCTCAATTTGTTAAATTGATTACTTAATTACACTTTAAATTACCAGATGTTTTACTTACATCGATTTTACTTACTTTGATTTTACTTACTTTGATAATGAAAGAAATTGTGGTCATCTGCTACATATTTATTCAATTTATGATTTTAATGTCAAACACAATCATGGACATTTTAATTTCCACCAATTCACCTCACTTAAGACTGTCTTTAGACTGTAGGAGACCTACTGATAATAATGTTTGATTATTATTTATTAACATCATGTTTTTCACTTTAAGGTAGTCATTCATTACACAAGTCTTATCATTCGTTACACAAGCCATGTCAAACACAGTTATAGACAATTTCATATCTTCAATTTGCCTTGCCTGCATGTTTTTGGACTGTGAGAGGAAACCGGAGCACCCGGAGTAAACCCACACAGTATACATTAGCATAAATATTAACTATAGTTAGAATAAGTCGTTAGCTTATGTGAGTTAGCTTAAGCGTTTGTTTAAAAGGTCTCATTTTAAATACAGAGGGAGTTTTGACAGACATGTAGAAAGTTCGTTCCACCACTTGGGAGCAAGTACAGAAAAGAGTCTTGGCGCTCGTCTTCCTCGTGTCTTGATTGGCGGGTCGAATGAGGATAGAGGCTCTGAGGTTGTGTGGGGAGTTTGTTTAGACCCGAAAGGCGGGCCAGTTTTGGTTTTGTAGGCCAGCATCAGTGTTTTGAACCGAGTAAGTGCAGCTACAGCAAGCCAGTGAAGAGAACGCAGAAGAGGGGTGCGTTAAAGATTTATTACAAATTTATTAGATCTCTAATACAATCTTTTAGAATCCCAACAACACTGCTGTAACTGATACTCTCAATCCAGAACAACACACAGAATTATTTTATTAAAATGTTTAAATTTGTTACTTTTTTAGCATCTGTGAGAGATATTGTCTAAGCAATAGGGGGTAAATATGCAACCTGTATGTTTCCCATCTGGGGATCAAACCCAGTACCTTTGTCAACCCAGTGTACCCAGTGTCAAATTAAAAACAGGACGTTAATCAGGACATTAACAACGTCATGTGTGATCCTAATTGTTAGTGTTAGTTAAGATTAACTTAAGTAGGTTGTATCTTGGCTCCAGGGTCCTGAGGACCTCAGTTTGAACCTTGCCTCTGCTCACAGTATGTGGGATGTTCTCCTGCTTTCTTTCTTCTTGCTTCCTCCATTCTTTCTAAATTAAACACAACATGTATCGACTAGTAATTTGCTTCTTGTTATTAATATTAACAATTTAGTAAATAGGTTAATGTGCAGCTATGTAATCTATGTTTAGAGTCAAAGGTTTTGTGTGGTAACAGATCGCAAGTCTTCATCTGTGTGAAGCAATTAGTGAAAATGTTACTCTGATCAAATTCAACAATACTTAGGAACACCACAAATCCTTGCACCCGTCACAATTATTTCTCGGTTAAATTTCTTGAACAGTAAAAAATGAATGAGGAAAATGCACAAAAATATACGCTAACCTTAGAACTGAGTAAAATTACATTTACAGGAAGTATGTCTAGTTAGCCTTAATAGTGGCAACTGTCTAACATCAGTGTAGTAATTCCAGATTTAATAAAACAGGCAGTTAAAGCCTGGCTCCGGATTTGAAAAAAATAAATAAAATGGTTCTCTCGTGGATGCTGTCACTGCTGCTTTTTTCCGGCAGTATATCTCTGGTCATTTTTCACACATTCTAAATTTAGCGTAGAGCAAAACTCTGCAATAAATTCTGTCTTTCTTGTTTTCACTTTTTGAAAAAAAAACCACATATGAGACCCAGGGTGAACCGTAACACCAAAGAGCTGACAGTGGTCTGTCTGAATAATGTCAGACATGGCTGGTGCCATCGTAAGCTCACTCGCCTTTACTTTAAGAAAGGCTGGGTTTTCCTGCCTATGCCGCTGGAGAGAAACCGCTGAGGCAGTGGTTTAATCACGAGTTTATGGCGCTGACTCCAAACGGTGCCAGTATCTGACACACCACAAGCATGCTCACTTTGGTTTGCAAAAGGAGGCACTTATAATCCTCACAAAACAGCAGCGTCAGTACCACAGCTCTATTCAGACAAAGGCAATTCTATTTGTAGCTATTATTAAAGTCATATTTTTTTCAGTTTGGCTCATAAACTTTGCTCAAAATGAGCTGGGAAGCTGCCTGGCTTTCACTCCACGTGCCGCTCTGGAGATGTTGTTCGTCAATATTTCACCACATCCTCATGAAAGCTCTACTTTATGTGAACTTGAGTATGGGAGTGAGGTGATGTAGCATTATTTTCATGGATTAGACTGTGTTAGATGATGGATGTTCATCTTCCTGTTCTTCCTCCAGTTTCGGTGCTGTTGCCTCGCTTAGTGTAATGTGATGATCTGAGAAAACATTGCAAACTTGTTTCATAAAAGAGAGAAAAATGCAAGTCCAAGCAAAATCTGGGCACAGTATCTAGTTTAATTGTTCTCTCAGATTCTAATATGTTCACACACACCATCAAACATTAATTGTTAATGTAAATAATTTATTTATTTGCCCTACTGCTTTATCCTGAACAAGGCTGCAGTGCCTCGGGCATTAACAAGAAACACTAAGTATAATTTGATTCCTGATCTATAATCTGATCTGAGTGTATATGTAGGAGTGCAGCACACAAGAGCAAACACATACGCACACACACACGCACACGCACACACACACACACACACACACACACACACTGACACACAACACACAGATTCACTGACTGCAATTCAAAGCAATGTTATTTAGAATGGGAGGAAAAAATACCGAAATTCGATATGGACAATATGAACAAAGAGAGAACATGCCAAATTATTCTTAACAAACTATGACAAGGTGTTTTGCAGGTTTTTACATTACAGCATTCAGCAGACACCCTTATCCAAAGTTACTTACATTTTAAACAGGACATGATTTTGAGCAACTGATGCTTAACGGCCAAACTCCTGGGTTCGATTCTGGTCGGTCGGCCAGTTTGGTTTCCTCCCACTGTACAAAAACATGCACTAGGTTGATTAGAGATGTAAAATTGAACTGTAGATTCACAAGATCCCTGTAGCGCTACAGTTTGGAGAAAGATCTGCCACTACTCCGTAAAAACATTTGTTAAGAAACTCTGAGGATTGGTAGAGGTCCTCCGAGCACCCAAGATTCGAATATAACTGGTAACCACATAAAAAAAAACATTCTGTTAAGCTTAATATTACTGTTCTAGTTTAATATTGGATTTAATTATTAACTATTTTGGAAAATCTTGTCTCCTTAATGTGACCTGGAAACCTTGAGACCTGGAAACGCTTGGAAACTATGAATAATATCATCTACCAAATATCCAGGGTATTATATTTTGATTTCAATGCCTTTTACTCTGGATGTGTATACACACAAGAATAAAAAAGACTTACAAGTGAAATAGTAGAACAGCAGAATAAAGAGCTAGATTAAATTAAATAAGATGTCTGAAATAGAAGATGGTAACAATGAGCTGGACATTGTGTGCAGAACACATCAAATATGATTTCCTATTAGATAAAGGCACATAAAAATGAAATAAAAGCTTATTACTGCAAGTCATCTCCTAGACAGAAAAAATAAATCAAACAGCAGGAGCGTTCTGGAAGTTAAAGGGGGGAAACAGATTATTGCTGAAAAGGTATGGAAGCTGTTAAATTATGATAGTATTATTTCTATGTGTTCATGATTTGTATCCAATACATAAAGCATAAGTGTTTCAAAATCCTAAAATATTAGCCCATAGAAATGTCACTAAATATGGATTCTATGTCATTATTAAAAGAAAAATAAGCTTTACAGAAATAATATTTTTGCAGTGGTGTTCTCCTTTATTAATGTCTTACTGTTTGTTTTTTGCTTGTGCAGTGTTGTGATGCTACACTATTTAGAGTTGTTGGACCCATGAACTCGTTTGATATCTCATTCCTAAATCTGTTGCAATCTGTAATCTCTAAAATGCTTTTTGGGGGTGTGCCTGAAAGAATTTGTGGCATTTCAAATAAAATCAAATCAAGGTTTATTTGTCACATGCATAGTTATACGCAGTGAATATATATATATATATATATATGTATATTAGTGGTGGGACTTGATTAAAAATTTTAATCGAGTTAATTACAGGGTCTGTAATTAATTAATCACAATTATTTTGCTACTAAAATGTTGAATGAATGCACGTATATTCTTAACAACAAACATGTTTATTGCTTTTTGAAAT
>JAOUQU010430916.1:0-10189 GCA_028566735.1 Ammoglanis amapaensis | reverse complement strand
GCCTGCCTGCCTGCCTGCCTGCCTGCCTGCCTGCCTGCCTGCCTGCCTGCCTGCCTGCCTGCCTGCCTGCCTGCCTGATGTAGCAGTAAATGAGATGAAAAGATCATTTAGAGCTTATAATGAGAATGTATTATTTAGAATGTTTATCTAACAAATGGTTAAAGCATAATCATTTTTTTTTGACAGAATACCATTTTGAACGAGTTCAGTTTGGAGTACATTCTGAATGAACTAAAGCTTATACAGAAACTAAACCCAGCATGTTCCCCATCCAGCACACCAATTATTAAGCAAGACAAACAGTTGATTAATCCCAGCAATCCACCCGCCAATCTATCACCGAGTCACGACAGATCGAGGTTCATGAATTCAGTATGTATTTAACGCAGTGAAGCTGCAGTTCTTTCATTCCACCAGCAGAGGTCACAATATCGTTTCCATAAACTACTGTAGCAAGTCGCCGCTGACTGATTATTCACCTAAAAATTATATCACTTAAAAAAACATTTCGATGGTGGAGATTGAAGTTTCCACAATAAAACATCGATCTGTGCACAAAATTATTAAAATAACTTTAAAAAATAACAAACAATAGTATTAGCATAGCTTAAAGTGATGAATGTTGTCAATACAATTGCATATAAAAAAGAATCACCTTGTTACTTATATTTATTTACTCACTAAAGACACAGTTGGTCCGGTGTCAGTAAAACAGCAGGAACACTCCACATAGTGTCAGTCCATCTCTGTAAAAACTACTGACGGTTTATTATTTTCTCACATTTACACTTTGATTTCCATTTAATTTGATTCCACCAGGACACACAGAACTAGGTAGGATTCCACTGCCTATCAATTGCAGGGCTTCTGTAGCTGATAGCACCTCTGAGACTTAAATCTGTTATATCTCATAGATCTAAAAGGCTGTGGGCCATACAAGCATTACATTTACACGTACAATCAGAAATACACAAACTCCTCACCTTAACAGATATTTCGCTGATCTGTACATTTTAATGGAAACACACAACAAGAATTCTCAATAAACAGAGAAATAATATTTCAAATATATGTAGACAATGTTTCGTTTCCTTGTCAAATGCCCATGATCACTATTAAATAACTCCCAGCCTTGATTGGTGGTAGATTCTTTTACCATGAACAAGATAATAATAATGTTTTTGGATGCGTCTTTTGTCAACTAAGAATGTGAAATTTGAAATTTGTGAACTGTGCCTTTTTTTCAGAGGAATTATTTTTTCCACATTTAACCCAATTCTTCATTCATGATCTTTCAAATCTCTGAATCGAACATGCAACCTTCTGATCACAAGCTTACACAAGCTGCCCCATGCCCCAAATCTCCCCCCATTTATATTCAACCCAATACCCCACCAACTAAACGATCACTGCAAACAAAATGCATTTTATTCAGATAAATATTCACATCTTTAGCATTTAGCAGACGTCTCTATCCAAGACGACTTACAGTAACAAGCATACACAAGTTTTTAAAAATTGGGAGTTAAAGGCCTTGTACAGGGACCCAATAGTGGTAATTTGGTAGTTGTAGAACTTGAAACAGTGACCTTCTGAAGCCTAGCCTAATACTTCAGCCACTAAGCCACCACTGCCTCAAAAAGCAATTTCATCAGATTTACATTTATAATTATCAGCATTTAGCAGACGCCTTGATCCAAAGTGACTTATAATTACAAGTGTGAGCAATTGAGGTTTATGGGCCTTGCTCAAGGGCTCAACAGTGTCAACTTTTCATTTTTATACATAATGACTTTCCTTCATATTTTTTCAAGGTCATATCATTTAAAAAAAAATGGGAAGCAAAAATAGATAGACATAGATCCACTGCTGCTTTCACATTATTATCATTCCCTTAAAGCTTCTTTAGATGGAAATCAAATAGTGCTACAGACAAACTGTAATCTCTCCAAAAAACAATCAATTACTCCTCCCACATATGCTCCAGTTCCAACCAAAATAAAAGTGCAGAAACCTTTCAAAACTTATATCGTATAAAAATAAGAAACATCAAAGTGCACTTACCTCCAGAGGGTTGCCTGTTTTTGCGAGGTGATCGAGGTTGCCTCTGATAGGGGTCACTGGGTCCGTACAGCTCAACAGTGCTAAGATTTAACAAAACTGTCTTCTGGAGGAAATCCACCACCACCAAGCCATTAGCATTGCCAAACACCACACTATTGAAAGAGGAAGGTAAAAAGCTAAATGTTTAGTACCTCTGGGAACTCCATCAACCATTACAAGTCGCTAAACTTGAAGCTTATTAAGAGAGTGTCAAATACAATTCTAGGTAAATGTGTTAAAAAAGTGGCTAGAATCTATAATCTAATGTATTAGCGCCATACCTGTGCTTAGCTACAGTGAATAAATTGGCAGAAACGTGTGAGTGAGGGTTTTGGAGTTTATAAGTCTATATAAATATAGTTAGGGATGTCTTTAATGTTAGTCTGTAATATAATAAAAACGACATTGACCGACAAGGTGTGTCCAAACCATTGACTGATCCTGTATAAGACGTCATTAGTATGATGATTAGAAACATTATTATTGCATCCAGAGAGACGAAATAAAAAATTTTAAATCTTTTTTCTGGATAAATTGATGTGAGTATTTTGGTGAAAAACTTACAGGCCATATGAAGAGTTGATTGCCAAGCTGTTTATCTGCTGTGGTGGCTCTCCGCTAACCCAAACCAACTGCACCACCAGCTCCACCTGATACCCCGGGGACTCCCTCAGAGGACTACTCCGGACCCTAGAAGAATTAGACATAATCACTGTTGGGTCAACAACACTACAAGGTGCATAAATAAATGTGTAATACACTACAATACACGGTGCGGTCACATTGTTATGACCTATTATTGATGGTCGTACATTACATCAGCTGGCATGGTGGATAAATAAGGGGTGTAAGGTCCTCTCAACTGATTTTCATTCTTGCAGATCATGCTGATCTTCCTTGAGGTGGATCGGCTTTTCTAAAAGACCATACAGCATGACTAAGACAAAGTACAACCGAACCCAATTGAACATCTTTATTCCTGTTTTTGCACTATGGATTCTTCCTCACACCAGCTTGGAGTTGTTGGATGCACTGCAGTAAGCATGGCTCCAAACACCTGTCACGTCCAAGTCTGTCAGAATGCTCTCTGTACTCTATTAAGACTAGTGGTGATAATAATGCGACGATACAATTATTACGACTGTATTTAAATATAATAAAAGGTTTAATTACTTGAGGCAGGGTACGTTATCTCTGATGCCGTTGGACGAGTGGCTGCTTGTAGATGGGTGTGTATGTATACCCGAGTTCTGTGGACTGGGGGAGGTGTTTGGCGTGTGAGAAGCTGGTGTATGGTCGCCTTCTGGGGAGTCTAGGTCATTCAGCTCGTACTGCAATCGGACTTCCAGCAGCTGTCACACACACAAACACATTCACAAATATACTTTACCTACTAATTAAACCTATTTACAGGGCCATGATTATAATTGCACCTTATGGTATATGGCAAAATCGTAAGATATAATTGATCTATAAATTATAAAGGCTACCATATACATTATATGGACACCATTATGTGGAATTATGTGAAATTGTTGTTGCTAATGATTCTATTCTAGCATTAGAAAGCATAACCTAACATATGCTTCTTTGACGTTTTTTGTCGGCACAAATATTTAATATTAAAAAACCTTTTTAAAAAAACGTTTTCAGTAAAATCCATAAAAACCTGGTCAAACAAGAACATACAGTATTAGTTTCAATTTGGACACACCTTCTCATTCAATGTTAATTCATTGTGGATTCATATTGAAGACTGAAACCATAAAAAAACACATGGAATTATGTAATAAACATGAATAGTAAAGCAAAATATACGTAACAATTTAGATTTTTTAACAATGCATGTACAAAAAAGATTTGTACATTACACTTACACTTTACTTACACAGTCTCCCAGTGTATACAATGTAGAAAATGAATAAAATCCTGACAATCATTGATCGAGAAGGTGTATGCAAACTTTGACTGATACTGTATTAACTGTATAATATTATAATAAAATTATAATTCAAAAGAAGCATAGCTATGCCCCTCCAACGCATGGACAGTAGCCGTACGCGGCACGAATGCAAACCAGCAGTTTATAAAGCGAGATACCATGAGACATGTTTCTGTTTTCCTTTCTGTTCAGGTACCATCAATCAGCCAGCCGTGGCTGTAAAGGCATCAGATATGAGAGACATACACCCAATCTGGCTTGATCCTGCCCCTATGAACATCAGGCCAATCGTTATTCATGTGACCACTCAGTCTTAATCAACACATTTAATTAAATTTAACTTAACACAATCTGACTGCAATCCCAGAAGTGGTTTGGATCGGAAAGTTGGGACCGGAAATTAGTTTTAGCTTTGTTCAAGCTTGGATGTTTTTATTACCTGCTTTAGATTTTGACATCCGGAGTCTTTTGTCTATGTGACTAACTGAACTGTGATAGGATTTCTACACTCGCCTCATACACAACAATATTAACTACGTAAATGTGAGACACTTAAAATAGAAATGTTTGCTAAAACTGCTAAAAATAAACCATAAAATGTTTTTTTTTTCACGAATTATTCATTCATATTTCATGATGCCAGTTTTGCGGCCGTGATTTTAATAAAACCTTGTTCATGTTCGGAATTAACTAAGCTTACAATAGAGAGTAGCTTACAATCAAGCTGCAGGCATCTTATTGTTCATAAGTAAACAATATGTAACATATTTGTGTACATACATATTTGTGTAAATTGCAATTAAGAGACTGTGAACGCAAGCATACGAACGCTAACCAAACTTAGCACCCAGTTAGTATATGTATGGGCTAAAAGTAACAAATAATTAGTATCTATTTGTTTATTATTCAGACTGAGCCCTAAAAATGTAGGGAAGTGATACATTATTAGCATAATCATGTATACTTTGGATACTTTTTAAAGACCGGTCATTAGCATATCCGTTAGCATATGTATTAGTACATAGCAACACGGACATTTTTACCTGTATGACCTCTGTGATCATCTCCAGCTTGCTGAATCTGTAGATGATGACATGGGCAGACACTCCTGCTACACACAGCATGCGGCTGTCGGCACACCAAGTCATGAGCTGAATGGCGAACGGGTCTTCGTCCACGATTTCGGTATACGCCTTCTCTTCCTTGCAGCGTGCTTTTTCGAACAGCTTGGCTGTCTTCAGCTTGTACAAGACCTGAAGCATTACTGAGGCATCATGGGAAATAAAGGACTTTAAAAAAACGTTTAAAGGTGGTAACATAAACTATACGATTTGTATATGTTAATACGGCCAATGGATTACTGTTACCTGCTACCGCGCTAAGTTGGTGGATAAACATTTAACATCTGTTGTTTCATATATTTTATCTTAATAATCATGTCGATGGAACTCTGACCTCTATTGACCCCATGATGTTTGGGTGGTGGACCATTCATAGCAATGTTCAGGTAATGGTGATGACTTGTAGTGTGTATTGTCTGTCAAGGTTAACTCTGAACAGATCCTGAGATTTTTATTTCTGTAGTGGGGGATTAGATTACTAGGCTGATGTGCCATTCAAGCAATGTATACAATTTAGGGGCTTACCTTTGGGCTTTATTTCTACTCTCAAAGAATTATTATTACTTTCTATTTTCAGCTATAGGTTTTTTTTTAGGTTTTTAACTATTGGCTAAAATGTTCAGATTTGCTTAAATGTACATAGTTAAATGTACATTACTCAGTTTATGTAACTGTGATGGTAATTCTAAATAAATAAACTCTATAGGCGAGTGTCTATAGTTATAAATTGCTGCATTAATATATAAGTACTGTCTCTTTAAGAGGACGACATTCTCTGATATGGAAAAAGAAGCACATAGGAAACACAAAAGTGTATATTAAAAGCACATGAATGGTTTTGATTTTCTTTTCATTCTTTGGCAACACTAATGGATCAGATCACGTTTTGTTCCCAGTGATATCTGATCCAGTCATCTGTTCTAATAGTTTACATTTCCGTGAATTTAATCTAATGATGTTCATTGAATTGTTTAGCAATCTGAGATAAAAATCCCTACATTTGTGTGTCACAAAAGATGTTTAACAAGGACTGAGAAGTTAAAGCAAACAAGACATACAGAGTGAACAAATGCACTATTTACACTAAATGATTAATCCACAGTAAACTAATTTCTTGATTTTCCTGTATGAGTTTCCTTGTAAGGACACAGGTCCACTTATAAATGTATAAAGTGCTCTATTCAGTGTGTTAATGAGGCTTTATAAGTTCTTAATCCATGTAAACAACACTGTGTGCACAACTATATAACTTTTCGGTGCCTTTTAGATTTTAAATCCAAATTATGGTTCAATAGCTTCCTTCCTTCCTTCCTTCCCTCCCTCCCTCCCTCTCTCCCCAGCCAGCCAGCCAGCCAGCCACTAGTCCCCCAGCCAGCCAGCCACTAGTCCATGTATTCTTCTAGCTGAGTACATTTCACTGTAAATGTAATTTAATGAATATAATTAAGTAGCTCATCTGGTTGTGGTACTTATCTATAATTCACAAACAGTTGAAGCAAAGCAAATAATAAGCTTTAGATTAATAGAGTAACATTTCTACACAGGATTTCTGCTTCCTGCCTAATAGGTTTCCAGATTCCAGTGTACATTTTTAGACCAAAGCTCTTTTAAATACATTCTTTCCATTATGTAGACAAACTTTGGTTGTTAGAGGGCAGCCCCTACTGCAAGAGCATGACTGTCGGGTTATTAATAATGTTCCATACTGGGCCTCCAGCGACAAGATGTATTGAGCAAATGCTTACGCTCAGTGGGAACTGTTATTTATCAACATTATGGCTACAATGATGCTAAATGACACTTGTGGCTCACTCTGTAGAAAGTAAGGTGAACCAGGGACACTCAGGGCAGTCCAATAGCAAGTGGACATTTCTAATAAGTCAGGACTCTAATCATAGATATGTCTGTTTGCTTGTTGTTAAGGCTGGATTTGTGATGAAGGATGGCAACGGCACAGTATTAGAGATCCAATGCATTCATTTGTCAATGTAATCTGTTTAATTATGCAAGCAGCTTTTAAAAAGCATGATGAAAATGTCAAATGTTTGCATGCACATAACAAAGGCCACAAAGACCTGGCCAGACGGTCTTCAACCCTGACCACATTATATAGGTACCAGACATGCAAAATGCTTTGATCTAGAATAATTCTTTGCACATTACATTACAAACTGGATAAACTAGAATAAAATGGTGGTCCTCGTCATGATTATTGCAGTAGCACAGCACACGGATTGTTACTTTTAGAGCAGGGGACTCATACGTCTGGGGGAAATTGTGTTAGGTAAAATATACCCTCTCCTGATGTGATAGAGAACCCTAGCAGTGGAATACTAATTTGTTACACAAAACTGGGTATAAGAAATATGGCGATAGAGAGAAAGAAATGCATTTTAAACAGACTCTGTTTCATCTCATGGATCTTGGATTTTAAAAAGGCTTGTCATGTGGGAATGGGGTAAAGTTGAGGCAAAATATTCAAATTAGATCTTTGTCCTGATGGAAGGTCTAAACGTCTTTTAGATTTAGTTTGTTGCATGAAGCTTCAAGACTTTTCTGCTGTCAACGTCTCCAAGTAACCTGACTGTGCGATTCTGACTGTACGAAGAATGACTGTATTGTCAGATGACGGCCAACAGCTAGCTCCACACAAGCTACACAGACGACCTACAGCTTCTCACATGCTACACAGACGACCTACAGCTCCTCACATGCTACACAGACGACCTACAGCTCCTCCCATGCTACATGTACGACCTACAGCTCCTTACATGCTACATGTACGACCTACAGCTCCTCACATGCTACATGTTCGACCTACAGCTCCTTACATGCTACACAGACAATCTACAGCTCCTCACATGCTACATGTACGACCTACAGCTCCTCAGATGCTACAAGAACGACCTACAGCTCCTCACATGCTACATGTACGACCTATAGCTCCTCAAATGCTACACAGACGACTTACAGCTCCTCACATTCTACATGTACGACCTACAGCTCCTCAAATGCTACACAGACGACTTACAGCTCCTCACATTCTACATGTACGACCTACAGCTCCTCACATGCTACATGGACGACCTACAGCTCCTCACATGCTACACAGACGACCTACAGCTCCTCACATGCTACAAAGATGATCTACAGCTCCTCACATTCTACATGTACGACCTACAGCTCCTCAGATGCTACAAGAACGACCTACAGCTCCTCACATGCTACATGTATGACCTACAGCTCCTCACATGCTACATGTATGACCAACAGCTCCTCACATGCTACATGTATGACCTACAGCTCCTCACATGTTACACAGATGATTTACAGCTCCTCACATGCTACACAGACGATCTACAGCTCCTCACATGCTACACGGATGACCTACAGCTCCTCATATGCTACACGGATGACCTACAGCTCCTCACATGCTGCATGAACGACCTACAGCTCCTCACATGCTACACAGATGACCTACAGCTCCTCACATGCTACATGTACGACCTACAGCTCCTCACATGCTACACAGACGATCTACAGCTCCTCACATGCTACACAGACGATCTACAGCTCCTCACATGCTACACGGATGACCTACAGCTCCTCACATGCTGCATGAACGACCTACAGCTCCTCACATGCTACATGAACGACCTCCTCACAATCAATAACGCACAGCAGTTTTCATGTCTAGATATTCTTACTATGTTTTTTTTCGATATTATCAATTATCTTCAATATCATCGTCTTAAAACAATTATAAAGAAATTTAAAGAATCCAAGTTGGATCCTATGTGAGACTGTCACTGCATTATACTCGATGATTTCAGAGAACTTAAACCATCACAAACCCGACCAGAAAATGAACCAGTGAAAAAGCAAGTATGTATGGATAACTACTTTACAGTCTCTGAACAACCAATCGAGTTTAAAAACGTATAATTAAACCCCGCAGGGACGAGCATTTGACATTATTGAAGTGTTGGGTGTATCAGGACCAGTCAAACTGGTGATTTGCATCAATTACACAGTCTCGCTGTGCTCTTTTGTGCTTTCAAGAAAGGAAACGTGCACAGTTTGTACCACTCTGACCTTTTAATGGATTTATGTGTTCGACAAAAGTGTATTACTCACTTGCAGAGGCGTCCCAAAACTTCACTGAACCGTCGGCATGGCTGAAAGACAGACAAGCAAAGACAATTCTATATCAAACACTACATTACCAAAAGTATTTGGACACCCCACCTCTTGTGAGCAATTTGTTCATCTATGGCCGGTTAATCCGAGCTTCTTCTATTGGATGTTTTGTGTTAGTTCAGCATTATAGTATAGTAGGAATCAAGCAGAAAAGAGTACACACACACACACACACACACACACACACACTTACCCAGTTATTATTATTTCAGGGTAGCTTTGAGTGCCTTGGCCCCAATTTCCACCATCTATTGGCCATTCCTATAATAAACACAAATTAATAAATTAATACATAAGTATAAATAAAGAACAGCAGCAGAACTTATTTACTATTTATTTATTGAGCATTTTAGCGTCAGCTTTTAAACTCTAGGTCGTATCCATGACAGTAAACGTTCATTTATTACCCAGTTTCAAACGATACACGAGTCACATCAAACACAGTCACGGACAATATAGTTTCTTGAATTTACATGTAATGTACCCGGGGAGAACAATTTCATATATACAAACTTGATCATGAGCATGTTGGCTATAACACAAAACAATGTTTTATACTCTTTTTGTAAGGGTAAGGCTCGTCTGTCTCGTCGAGGTTAGCTCCGAGACAGGCGAGCTTACAGATCGCGTTAATCAGCCGGTTTTTAACACCAAACCGGCTGATTACGGCATACACCGATCAGCTGTGGGAACGCTTCAAATAGGGGGCGTTCCTAACAGCTGATGCGGAGCCGTCGTCTTTCCAGCAGCGCGTGGATCCCGCGGCAGACCGGCCGAGCGTGCTGTGCTCGGGTCGGCGAGCCGTGGGATCGTAGCCATGCAC